>CAJQUW010010416.1:0-74459 GCA_907163375.1 Prostheceraeus crozeri
AGATCACACAGAGCAATCATTAATTATTCTACTTACACTGTGTATGAAAAAGCAGATTAATTTGTGCAGGCGCACTAACTTAGGCGATTTGCCAGCAGTGTGTTAGAAGTGATATTTAATGAATGTCTATTGGAATTTAACTAACTTGCTACCTGCGAATCTCAAATCTCGGGGCATGGCTGCAGCTTGAAATAGGGAGTTGTGTCGATGTTGAGAAATGTAAACTAGGCCTGCTGATGATTCCTGATGTTGGATGAAGAGGCAGCTATTCAGATCTGTTTACATTTTTCAACTGAGGATGCAACTCAGTATTCAATTATTCTATTTACGCTCCGATTCATACTTAAATAGGACTTCGTGATTTACAGTGCACTGAAAGCTTCCGTAGAATTCGTCCGTTTCACCGCTGAACATTGGCGACAATCTACAAGAACATGTGCCAAAAATGTTTAGTAACTCAGGTATTTATATTTACGTAAATTCATTTTAGTTTATATCATGCCAAACGACTACAATTCGCATCAAAAAAGCTGAGAAAGCATCATTATCATGGTACATATGGTAGCTTTTATTGCAAAATCCTAGCCTTTAAAATCCCTAGGAAGACACCTCCACGCACTTTTGATCACAAAATGAGAAATTGAATGGTCAGATGACAAAGAAGAAGTGCTTCGGGTAACATCTCCATTTTGAAGGACTGCAAATTGAAATATCTGTGTTGTTCCTGTGCGATGTTTAAACATCCAAACTCCAATACCAAGAGACACAATAATCATCACTGCTGCTACTCCGATGACGATTGGCATGATTTGCGTTGCAGAGCTTTCAATTTGAAGGAATATGCTGGCGGTATCCCTTCCACCATCATTGACAGCACTACAATTCCATTCTCCATTATGAGCGTCCTTTGCATTCAGGATGGTCAGTAGATATTGAAATGCGGTTCCTCCTGTTTGAGAGATAAGAAACGACGTGGAGTCATTTTTGATTCTGACTCCATCCTTCCACCAAGACATTGCGCCAATAGGATCAGAGAAGACATGGCAGACAAGAGTGACATTGTCTCCAGCCTTTGCGGTGATGCTTGAATTGTTGGCTGTGACTTCTGGAATGCATTGAAAGTCTTCAGGTTTAAGATCGATGATTCGTTTGTCTTTTAGGCGAAATGGCGACATACATGTTCCATAAGATCTATCAGAATATATATTAGCCACGAACGAGCTATTCATCCATCGAATGCGACAGTCACAATTCCATGGATTGTCAAAGCTGGAAAGCTGGAACAACCTCATTGTGTTCAGATCTTCATCAATTCCGTCTGGAAGTGTCGTCAGGCTGTTGTTTGAAAGAAGAAGGACATTTAAATTCCTTAAACCAGAAAATGAATGTTTGTGCAATTTCAAACCTCCAACTGTGCTGCTGAGGTCAAGCTTCGAAAGCTTCCTCAAGTTCTTGAACCAATCATTCGGAATTGCTCCAAGAGGATTGTTGCCGAGGTATAGCAGCCACAGATTTGTAAATGGAGTGAAAACAGATGCATTTAATCCTTCACCAATCGTCAAGCGGTTTGAATTGAGGAGAAGATGCCACAGACTTCTCAGTGGTTTGAAAGCTCCTGAAGTGATTGTTTGAAGTTCATTGAAACTGAGATCAAGTATTCTCAACCCGGAGCTGTTCTAAGTTGTAAATGAGTTATTTGTTAATTTTGATATTTTGTTTTCATCAAGATGAAGGGATGTCACGTTTCCCCATCGATTATTTGGTACAGATTTCAAATTCAATTTTCTGCATTGTACGCCAATGCCCAATTTTCCACATCCATCATTTCCACTTGTTCCTGCACACGCAACAACAATGAGAAACAAGATCTTTATCAATTCAAACATTTCCTCACGTACTTTCAAGAAACGTTGCCGAAAGTGATGAAAATATCTGAAAGGGAGAGAAGAACAAAGGTCAATGAGCAGAAGTGAAAATTAAAAGCGTCTTTTCTATGTCGTTCCATAGACATAAGTAAGCAAGTAAAGTGTATATTTTAGTAGAAATGAAAATCAATATTGCTTCATTGATGCAAAGCGAAAAGGCGGCAAATAGATGACATATACAAAGAACATTTACATAGTGATGTAATCAGTGAAGTTATTTAGGAGACATGCTGTGCAAGGGACAGATGATTTCTTTTCAGTTCTGCAATAGGGAATTGATGGGAGACCAGTCCGCGTGAGTCTTTTCGGGATAACTCGATTCAAAATGTGAATCTCATCTGCTTCGAGTTGTCTGTACACTGTTGCTGATCTCTTGCCTTCGTATTGCTTGCTCAGTACCATTGTTGCATTGACATTGTCGTTGTATGCATCCAAGTGGTATGCAACAGTTCGATCGGGAATGATAGGCCAAACTAATGTCAGATCGGCTGCATACTTAACACCTTGTGTAGACGGCAAAATACAATGAATGTTTCCAAAGAACATTGAAAATATATGGTGCTAGCACCGTTCCCTAGGGAGCACCAGATCGTACACGAAAAACGTCAGAAAATTGGTCATGAAGTTTTGCACATACAAACCTTTGGGTGAGATAATTTTTCAAAAGTATGACAAAACTATTTATTATTCTTATACTCAACAGTTTTCTAAGTATAATGCTGTGATCTAAGTGATCAAAAGCCTTTCATAGATAAAGTGCTACAAGTACTTACAGAGATCCAAGAAGTTCTCTGTTATGCTATTGTTACTGTTATAGTTCTCGAACAAATTGCTCATTATTGGAGATGAGAGCAGTAGTTGTGGAGCAAGACTTACGGAAGCCATGTTGATTTGTTCCGAACATTGCTCCAGGAGTTGATCTCAAATTGCTCAGCAAATCATTTTCAAATATCTTTGTGAAATCGGTCTTAATAGTGTCAACTGAACAGCCCTTTCTCTTGGGATCGGACTCATTATCAACTTTTGCCACTCGTATTGGATGTTTCTTTGATCAATACAAGATTGAAATATGTGAGTTAAAGGAACAGTTATTGATGAGGCCAAACGCTTGTATACAAATGCAGAAATATTTGGATCACCAGAGAATTAATTGGTCTTGAAACCCGAAAGCAGCCTCAAAACCAGTGACTCGGATAAAGTAAACCAGTGACATCGCAATAAAAGGAGGAATCTCTCTTTCAAATTCTTTAGGATTCACTCATGGAAGCCTTTCAGCAGGATTGGCGGTCACTTATTCTACATTCATTTAAGCATGTTGATGACCACGACTTCTGTTACTCGGGGTATTGTGAGGCGCGAGCATCCGGGGTTCGTAAATGTAAAAATGGAAAACTACGAGTATTTCAATTCAGTCAGAGGTTTTCAGAATGTCTTCAACATGACAATAATTCGTGGAAATTCCTTTCTTTTATTATGAAAATACTTGTAACTGTTCAGTGATTTGAAATATTAGATGAAACGAATGTCTCTTACCGACAACTGCGCCGTCTGAAATGATGATTTGTAAATGGACCTTCATATTTCAACTGAAGATGAGAATGACCTGTCCTTATTCTTGACTAATCAGGTTCGTATTTGCAATGCGCTCTCTTATCTTACATGTTGACATGAAAAGTTGTCTTGCATGAAAATACAGAGAAATTGACATAAGTGGGAGAAGTGAGGAATGAATAGATGACAACTCTTAACCAGACTTTATACCATGACCAGATCAATCCAGAAGCTCAGCATTGCTTTATGGCATCAATGTTGAACTTTATTCGGAGAAAAACATTGGTTCTGTCCTATTCGCAAGATCTTCCTCACCACACTTCTGAGTGAAGTTGAATTGCGCTGTTCTATTGATGAATTTGTGACGTCACACAGCGACTTCTTGTCCACTGCTGTGACCACAGAATTGGATTGTTTGAATCTTTCAGTTTTCTAGAAATGTAGACTACTTTAAAATGGAACATGCTGGAACCTAGTTAGTTGACAAAAATGAATTCCTAATACCCTATAAAGATGAGGAAAAGTAGTACTTCGCTTGCGGATTGCTGCAAAGAAATTTTAAAAAAGTTGATACAGTGATTCGAAATTGCATAGCTTTTGATAACGTCTTAAATAACAACTTTTTGACTAAGAGCAAAAAATTATTTGAAGTTACAAAATTACATGCATAACATGAATCAGTTGATGAAAATGAAACACTTTGTGATCATTAGAAAGTGCGAATAATGAACTCTTCTATCGTGGTAAAATCATTCAGATCTCATAAATAGCTCATCGGACTACAAGTTTTATCATCTGTGCTTGTTTAACAAAATGGTTAACCGCACCAAAAAACCCGGATAAAATGTGTATGTAGGACTGATAAAGTTTATTCAAAAAACTTTTATGGCTTTGATTACTTTCACGAACAAGAGACTTAGTGACATAAATGCGTTCAAATTTTTAATAGGCCATCAGCCAATACCGCACTCTTTAAATATTTTATTTGACTATCGATTAGAAATGCAGGGTACTTTGTTAAGACATACATGTTACATAGGTGCACATCGCAGTCAACTGCAAACACATGTATCCAGGTCTTTTATTGTTAAACCTTATTTTTCTTGAAATGTGGCATCCACCAACAAAATACATCGAATGACATCTATCAATTTGTTTTTCGCGTTTCAGGTATACACTGTAAATCGCTCTATACCAATCACATACGAAGGATGCATAGCAAAATATTTCTTTGGTATATTTCTGTATCTATTTGTATGCTTTTCGTGTGTTATTTCAACTGTGGTATGCTCTACACACTAAAGCCATACCACCACAATGTTAAAGGAAAACATCAATGATAATAATACATTGATAATAATAAAGACGCATATTTGGAGAAAGGATACAAAAATCCCAATAAAATTATCCCTAATTCTATCACACAAATGATGTCTAAATTATGTTGATTTAAGGCTTTTTGTCAATGAAGATCACATCTATGTTGCATGGTACTTACTACTGTTTTGTAAGTAGTGAGATAATGACATTTAGCAGTCAAACTTTCAATACTGAATTCGATTTTAACACATGCAAGTCAAAGGCATTTCATAAATAATCAATAAGTATTCAACCATCAACAGTTATACATTATTTAATTTTGAAATTAAGCATATTATCAATCCGAAATAAAAGCACATAATTCATGACCGCAAAAATAGTTATGTTTGAGATATATAAGTCTACATGGTTTGACGAAAGATATCGTTTAAATGAAATGATGTTAATTAACATGATTCATGAAGTAGAGCCAACCAAGCGTCCTGTTAACGTTACTAGACAAGTAGCAACGAAGACATAATTCGTAGAGCATAAAATTCACAATAAATCTAATCTGGTTACATACCACACTATCAAAAAGAAATATCTACGGTTGGTATTACTGAAAAATGTTCTCTGACACTAGCTAGTAATAAATGCATTTTTTTGCTATGTGACTTAAAGATCTACATGCAAGAGACGTGCGAATGATGACGAATTCGCATCGGCTCTCGTACATAAAACATACCAACAACTCGCATTCTATTGTAAAACAGCCAATCACAAATAGAATAGCTCGTATCGCTACACACCAATCACATACGAAAGTAGTTGAGATTTCGTATGAAAAATATACCAGATCTGTGTAAACATGCGAGAATCTCGTATCAAGTGATAGTTTCAAATTGCATGTGAATATGATGTATATTTGTATGTAATTTTCGTATCCAGCGATTTACAGTGTAGCCGTGATCGGAGCAGAGAACAAAATCTTTATCGCCGGAAGAAGCTCCAGACGATTCCTTATACTAATGACTCCGTCGCGACTCCAATATTCTTTTTTCCTGATTTTCTGTGAGGCTTAAAAACTCATCACCTAGCTATCCATTGACATTTTTTCGACATTACAGAGTAAACTCTGATGCACTTTTTTGTCCATGCCAGCGGTGGCAGAATCTTGTTGGCATGATTTTGGACTGACATCTTTCCTAAACATTGTGTGGATGTCTAGGATGGCCAATGGAATGGGCCGCATGGGCTCGGGATGGGCGTGGGACGAGAACGGGCCGAGATATTCTAAATATCAATCCAAATACCAATGCATAAAAATGAGTATTTGAGTGTTTTTTGACACCTTGAATATTGTAGAGCATCGGTTTAGCAAGCTGTTAATCAAAATGGACAATCAAGCTTATCTTAATAAGAAATTCATCCAAAATGCTGAAGTCTATCTAGAAAGCGTCAAACTCAACAGATTGCCAGAAACATACAGGGCCTGAAGAAATAATAAAGGGCCTAAGTTAATGAAGACAACAATTTAGCTGCAGACCAAGTTTCATTTGAATTTGACTTCCAGTGTGTAATATATTAGAGGTGTAAGAGCATATTAGAGGCGATTGAGTAAATGTCATTAATCAGAGAGGGAACTGGGCACGGGCGAATTTGTTCGGTTTGCCATCATTCCGATCGATCATGACGAGCGCAAAGATAATTAAATATTGATGGTTGGGATATCAGCTGCCTTGACACACACGCACGCATATATCCCATCATTGGATTTAAAGACCAGGCTGTTGTGTGTGCAGAATAAGTCATGAACTGCGACGATATCTACGAGGCATGACATCATTTTCAATACTTTATTGTCGGAATAAGTTATTTATAACATAACAATTTCCTTTGCAGGCACAGGTCATGATTACGGTTTGAAAAGCATGCTCACGTGTTTGCATAATAGTGAATGTGAAAGCATGGCCTTGCTTTATTTAGAAAAAATTGCATTTAATTGGGTAGTCGTGCATATGAGCTCATGAATCCTCATGTGTCTTCATTCTGAGCAGGAAAATACAAAAAATATTGAGTGGATGCAAAAATGTGATTTTCGATTATTCAATGATTCATACAGTGATGGGTCACTCTATTGTTTTAGACTGATGCTTGATATTCTGATGCATCACTTCAATAGGTTCCATTGCAATCCTCAAGTAGGGAAGCTTTCACTGCACGTGAACAAAGTGAACATATACTAGCTAGTATAGAAGGCGAATTCGCACATAGGTTGCTGTTGCAGGCCTGCTTGTTGCTTTGCTTACCATACTGCAACTCTATATTAAGCAAGACATTGTATCGGAATCTTCACTGTACCAAAGAACTTTGGCATTACGCTTCCAGATTGTTCATTGCATGCACCAATACAAGTATAGATATATCCATTTCTGTCTTCAGTTTTAACTTATAGTGCAGGCTAAATTATGACAAAAATCACGTTTCGCTTTTTTTGACTGACAAATTGATTTATCATCGAATACTAGATCAAAATACGATACTGAATAATAAAAAATAGGGTTGCATTTTTGCCTCGGCCATCTTAGTACACTGGCGGCCGATTCAAACTTCAAATTCAAAAAAATTATAAAAAGCAATATAACTCATAAAATGATGCTCTGAGAGCTTAGGTGTGTATTATTCACCATTAAGAAGTCGATATGAGACTTTGGATTACCAAAACACGGTTGTATATATATATATATATATATATATATATATATATATATATATATATATATATATGCCTGGTAACTTGCCTCCATTTATGCTTCATTTTAACCGTGAAACTCGTTTCTCGGATCATTTCTTTTTGACAAAACATAATTCAGAACGTTGTTCAAGATTTGTGATGTGAAATCACTTTTTCAATTTCGTCCATTTGGCGGGAAATTCAAATTATTTTTCAAAATGGAGCGAAGAAATTCTTCATTTTGGTAAGTTGAGCAAAATATTCAATTTTGAACTTTCATAATCTTTTCGTGCCCATATGTGTCTTATTTGGCGTACTTTCTGGCCCTGTGCACCAGTCAGATATTTAAATTCGACTTAGTTCAGCGGCAATGCAGCAATATGTTCTGGAATATATGTAAGCTTATATGCCATCGCGTAATCCGCTATTGTGAATGTCAGAACAAGTATCTCTTTTAGATAAAAATACCTCAGCGGTTCATGAGCTCTGTGATCTAATTAGCAATGCAGAGGATGATATTATGATATATCCCCGTTATGAGATGGTGAAGACAGTGCATAGACAGTGGTAAAGAGGACAAAAGTGGCCCTAACGATAGTATATCAAGTAGGCCTAATTTTCTCATATACCTACAAATATGTACATGTCTATCGAATGCCCTGTCTTGACATTTGCTTAAAAGCAATATTGCGAGCTATCAGTTTGTCAGGCTCTTCTATTGTCTTGAATAATGCAAATCTGGTGCAAAGTATTTTAGGAATATGATATCAGGATCGTCTTCAGTAGGCCTATCCATGGTTTGAAAACGATAGACCACACTCTGACCACATTTGGACCACTATTTGCTTACTTGAAGCTTCGTAGTTGCTATTACTATAGCTTTCTACTTCTAGTGTAAACCAGCATGTTCATTTTTGAAGACACAACATCTTATTATTTTCGTCTGCTGTGATGCAGGGTAAGCATGATTTTGAAAATTACACGGTGCATGCGAAAGCCATTTTCAATAATTCTCTTTTATTTCAGAATAGCAAAATATGGCGCCCGCTCAAGTTAACGATCATGATGAAGAAAACGATTCTGAACTCTAGGAAAGATAAAAAAGTAATTGCACTGGAGAAGCCGGAATAGTCACACCAAAGCAGCTGCTGCGCTTTGGGTTAAGATCTTTCACGAACGAAATGCTACAAATACGGTGTGGGATTGTGCGACAAGTGTTACAAAGCATGCCACATTTGGCGAATTATTTCATGACAACATGAGCTTTTGAGCACACACACATAATATAATGGGGGCGGCGAAGAGTGAATACAGAGCGCTTAGCGTGGCTTACGGGAGATGAGAGAGCTCCCATTGTTAAGTCTTGATGTATGAGGCGAAGTTTGTGTAAAGGCGGATTACATATTTATCATACAGCGATTACATCTTTATGGGATCGAAGAATGAACAGATTCTTTACTTGTGTTGTGGAATCGAAAAGCAAAGATTGAATACACAGGATGGTTTTACATGTGGGAACGCATTGATTGAATGTGATGTCTGATTTATCTTTGTGACATATCTTTCAAGACATATCATTACCTATTCAGTATTTTGTCAGCCACTATGTGTGGGACCCCGCTCGTCTGGGTTTGAGTGTTCAGGTTAGGGGTCGAAACACAACTAGACGAGTACCTGCTGATGACTGACGGACTGCAGTATTATGTTTTATATCCCTTAATCGGTAGCTGAAGTAGTGGTCGATGTATTGTAATTCAAATGAAGAAATGTGGAATTGCATGAAGTACTATAGACGGATGAAGAAACTGGCGATAACAAATTCAAGTGAAGAAATAGTATTTTCCATGTGTAGTCTTAGGTATAGTGTGTATAGTTTCATTGCTTTCGGTGTAGTAGAGTGTTATTGTAGTTCTATTGTTTACCTCCATTATCCACTTTCCACTTATCCACTCTTACCATTGCTTTGTGTAGTGTCAGATATAGTTCACTTGTAATCGGTGTAGTAGCATCGTTGTATTTCCATATTTTACCTCCACTTTTCCAATTTTTACTCATCGGTTTCCTGTTGTTTTATAATATCCATTTTTAATTTCCTTAACCTATGGTGACCATTGTCTTATTCTATTTCCACTATCAGCATCTGTAGTCGGTACAGTATATTAGACGTCTGTTTTGAATCTATGGTATTAGTATATTAACAGCAAGAATGAGTAGTATTACAAGTCTTAAGAGTTCCATTTTTACCAGATATTGGGCCAAAGCTGATCAATTTTAATTCATTGCCACGAGAAAGCTACATTGAGTTCTTTTAAGAACTGATTAATCCAATGGTTACAGTAGCATTGCCTTTGTACACTTGCGGATTGGAGAACGTCATCTGTCCTCATTAGGACTACTTTAACTAATAATTTAAATTAGTAAGCATTATATTCTATTATAAATGGCTACTGGGATGACTTTCATCATCGTATGAGAATAAACAAGATAGTTGTTTTGCAGAGAAAAATAGGCCTACTAATTACAAAATTATTGATATAAGTGCATGTGTGTATTGTGTAAGAGTTTTAGAAGCTGTTATACACTGCTGTAAGGTCTGTTCTATATCATGCAACAATAACACAAATTATTTTTTGAATAAAACTACGAGAAAAAATTGTAAATCATACATAATTTTCACATACATAAAATTCACGCAATTTTCTTTTCTGAATTCGATTTACATGTAGCCTACATGTAACTGAATAATGCATCAAGGCAGTTGATATGAATAACGGATGTGTAAAATGAAATTTGAAATGCACAAACAAGATGTTCGCACCAGACAAATTGTTCTTATTGCAGTTGTATAAAGTTCAGTGCTTCAATTTTGTATTATATTGTCACAACCAAAATTTACGACTTTTTAGGAGTGATAGGACGCGATGGCATATATACGCCATCTTCGAATTCGATCCGAAATGACTTGTATCCATTCTACATGTGAAAATATTCATGATTGGTGTTGTTTCAAGCTATGTTTATTGTTGTAATTCGAAATATGCAAAGAAATCACAGCCGCGTTTGATGGGTTAATAAGGGATCAAGGTCAACCGGACATTGATTTTCAAATTTAAAAGAAATCAAAAATGTCATGTAACTTTGTTCTGAAATGGTCTGAAAGCTGATTTGCTTCTAGTTGTCCATATTTTGCAACTTTTTGTATCGCTAACTATCCCATGTCAAGGCCAGTATCGCTTCCTTTGGTTTCGATCTCTCATCAGGATAAGACAAGTATAAATTGAATGCACATAACTCATTTTCTTAATAAGCTTAATGTTTTTCATAATGTGTGTATTGAGTTCACAGAATTTGATTCATCTGCACGCGTTTTCAGTTTCCTAGAAAGGAAGGGTTGTATGTAACCTTAATATCGAAATGGCACATTACAGAATTAGTTTTTATATGAAAAAGAGCACGTCTTTTCAAATCAGATATTCATCTAATGACTTCAACCGGTTTCGATTGGAGGACAGCGAGATGGGCTACTGGTCACAATCTTCGTCAGGAAGTCGAAAAGAGGATAATTATGTACAAGCTAACATTAATCAGTAAATTTGAAATTAAGGTCAGCATATATCATTGAGGATTAAGTCATAAGTAAGAGAAAAGTTATATACAAAATCACTCATATTATGACATAGTAATAGAAATTTTGGGGTCAACAATGGGAGATCGTTGTAAAACATGCTGCATGTTTATCCCATGAGGTCAGTCTGTCATTAGTTGACTAATGAACCTGAGTTGATCTGTTTTCCTTTGTTTTTCGTTTCCGTTTAGTTCTTTCAATATAGATATTTTCATTTCAGATTCATTGTGATTGTGTTCAATGCAGTGAAATGAAACAACTTTGTCTGCATTCTTATGGGCAGTGTCATAACGATGCTCATTCATACGCTCTCTTAAACTCCTGCCAGATTCACCGATGTAAATAAAGTTACAATCATTAAAACCAATGGAATACACAATATTTTTTGTCTAGCATGTTGTATTATTTGCAGTTATCTTGTACGATAAAATTGCAGCTGACGATGTTATAAATTCATCCGACGAAAGAATATTACATTTTTTGCAACGCTTGGAGCCACAGCTTGAAACTATTCCGTATTCTGATGATCTTTGAGGTGGAGCATCGTACAATTTAGAGGAAGCTAAAAGCTGTTTAATTCTTGTTGGAGGTTTCCACCATAGTTCAACTGATATCTGAATTTCATTTAGAAAATGTTGATGTTTGGCTAGGATTACTCTTAGATGATCGTATGTCGAAGGATGATACGGTGCAATCATTGAAATTATTTGAACATCTGATGATTTTTTCTTTTTGATAAATAGCTTGTTCTCATCTGCGGCTTCTCACGGCTGCGAGGATATCCTCTATCGACTAGGGTTTGGCATAGATCTAGTAGATGAATTCTTGCTCGCAGAGAATCAGAACAAATGCGTCTTATTCGCAAAGCTTGGGAATACGCTATTGGAATTTCATGTTCTGGGGGATGACATGATGCATAATGTAAAAACTGTCGGGTGTCGGTTGGCTTGATATACAAATCAGTTCGAATAGAAGACCCGTCTTTTGTAACTGTATTGTCAAGGAAGTTTGCACTTTTATCTTCTCAAAAGTAAATTTTATAGATGGATAAAAGTTATTAACATGATTTTCAAATTCACGAAGTAATCCTACGCTATGTGTCCAAATCATAATTATGTCGTCGACATAGCGCCACCATACCAATGGTTTTAACACAGCACTAGATAGAATTTTTTTCTCAAGCCAATTCATGAAAATGATAGCGTAGTTAGGCGCCATCATTGTACCCATGACAGTACCTTATATTTGAGTGTAGTACTGGTTTTGAAATTGAAAAGTATTTCTTGTTAGTACTAATCGGAGCAAATGTACAATTGTCTCGCGCTTGGAAAAGTATGCGTGTTATTATTAAGTGCATCATACATTGCTCTTAGACCATCATTGATAGGAATATGTGTTTAAAGGGATGTCACATCTGCAGTCACTAGGATAAAGTCACTTGTCAAATAGCTTCCAATTGCACGTAATTTCTGAATAAAATCACAAGTATTTCTTATATAAGAGTCAACATTTTGTGCCAATTGCTTGATTTGAGAATCAACAAGCGAGCTTAGATTTTCTGTTGCACTAGAGCAAGATGAAATAATTGGACGACCGGGGCATGGTGTGATGTTCTTATGAATTTTTGGAAGTAGGTAAAAAATTTAATGTTCTTGGTTCTGAAGGAGGTTTCATTCTTTTCACGGCTTCAATAGGAATCTTTCCATGTTGGACAAGTCGATCAATTTGATCAGAGATCTCATCTTTAAAACGCAGTGTCTGATCGTTGGATTCGTGGTGATAGGTAGAATTGTCATTTAACTGGCGATATGCTTCATTACAATAGTCAGCTTTCCCCCAAACGACAACAGCACGACCTTTATCCGCAGGTTTTATCACAATGCTTTCGTCCTTTCTTAAATCTCTCAAAATTTTCATTTCATCTTTATTAAGATTATAATGCGATCCAGTTTTCTTGATACTTTGTATGTCTTTCTTGACGTATTCCGCAAAAGCCTTAGTAGCATTTGACTGGTCACTTTGTAGCAATTTGGAACAAAAAGAAGCGGTACACTGTAAATCGTAGACCGACAATTATCCTACAAAATTGGTGGCAAAATCAACCGACGATTGTCACCTCCAATATCCTGCGATATTCGACCAATTTGTAGGTTCTCCACCGACATCGAAACAGATGCTTTCTATGCAAATTAACTAAACAAAAACTGTTGAATATTTATTGATTTTTTCGATTACTGATTGCTTGACTTTTGGGCAATCTGTATTATTGTGTGGCAAAACCATGATTTATTTTGACATAATTTGATTAATTACCTACATTTTTGATAAAATTTAAGCTATAATTCATTAATATTCATTTTGTCGCTTTTCGTCAGATATTGTAGGTGCTCAGTGGCAATCATCCTACAAGAACTGACAATGACCGACAAAATAGATTTTGTAGGATAAATGTCTGTCAATCGTCAGTCAACGTTCCACGATGTAAGCAAAAATATAGCTCTCCCTTAATTCAGACGATTTTTATTTTTAAAAAATAAAGTTCCCCGACGCGTTTCGTCACGGTGGACAGTATCAAGAGGTAAGTAAATGAACAGGCAGTTGGATAAAATATAAAAATGATTGGGCAGTGACGACTTGTTAGATCAGTTCATGCTTGCGGTTGATTTGTGGCTTGTTCAACGCTATGAAGCGTGCTTCGGCCATTTTAGTTTGCATCGAATTCTTTCTTCAATTTAGGACAGAAAGTTGGAAATTATCGATGTTCATCATTCTATCGGCATGGTCAGTCAAACTATATTCAGATAGTGCACTTTTACGATCTTGACAGTTCAAACCACGTCTGTGTTCATCATGCCGTAACTTTAAAGGTCGGCAAGTTTGGCCAATGTAATTTTCATGACAATTAAATTTTAAATTCAAAATTATACACAATGTATTTATCACTACACATATATTTAGGTCCAATATCCTTGCACAGTTTACAATTACATTTGTTTTTGTTTTCAATAGTATTTATGCTATTAACTAAAGTTTGACCGGGTTTGCAGGTAACACGAACAGTGAAACGAGTCAACGGTTTACAGTGTACTGGTTAGCAGATCATACCGATTAAATTCTTGTGGTTGGATTAAGAAATTAAGACCCTTGCTCAATACAAGTTTTTCATTTCGGGTGAGCTCACGAGTGGTTGAAGAAACGACTGTCTTTAAGTTCATCACTACTCGGCTCATATTTACTTCTTGATTTCCATCGCTTGCGTATGAAACGTCGATTACGAGGTCGCAAAGAACGTCAAAAGTCAAAGTTATTTCATTCAAGAGAGCCGAGCGAATTTCGCTGAATGGTAAGTTACTCAAGAAATGGAGTTTGTTGATTTTCACGTTAATCAAATATTCTGATGGCATTTCAAATTTTCGCTTGTCCACTTGTATCTGTTTAATCATTCTTTCATAATGTCTTCTTAAATCCATTATTATTTTGAACTGGAGAAATAGTATTCTATCCTTCCATGTGGAGTGCCAGCCACCAAGCGAAAGCAGACGGTCGGCACATCAAAAGCACGACGGCTTCCGGGCCTTTTGTGAGGCAGGCAGTGCAGGGATGGACTTTGCACCACAGGAAGGGGAAGCGGGCGAACCACGTCCAGGCTCTATCCATGTTTCACTGCACCCACTTCGAAATCCAAGAACACAGCAAACCGTCATATCCAGTTGTTGGCACTCGCTATCTGAGACACAAGAGATTCGAGTGACGATTTCAGTGCAGGAACTATGACCAACTGTGTCGACTAGCTGATTGACGCTATCCATCCCGTCGACAATGCACTCTTAGATGGCGACAAAAAGACTTATACAGATGCGCCCTCACCACCAGCTGCATGATGACTCACTGAATTTGGCCTCGTGTCGCGTCATTTACTGATATTTCATCATATTAGTACTCAACAAACATTTCTTTACTTCTGTGAATTTAAGTTCGGTAATTCTAGTACACTTTTGTTTGGTACTCAATTCATGATATACAATTAGCAAGCTAGTGAAATTTCGACAGGCATTCATGAAACGTCACTTTGAACACACTACAAGCAATTCGCCAAAGTTAATGAATGCCGCTTTTTGCAAGTACAATGTAAATAGAATAGTTAAATATTGAGTTGTATCCTCAGTTATATAATGGAAACAGACCTGAATAGCTGCTATTTCATCGAATATCACGAATCATCAGCAGGCCTAGTTCACATCGAAGCGTGCCTAGATCACATAGAACAATATTTAGTTATTCTACTTACACGGTGTTTGAATAAGTAGATTAATTAGTGCAGGCGCACTAAGTAGGTGATTTGCCAGCAGTGTGTTAAAAGTGATATTTAATGAATGTCTATTGGAATTTAACTAACTTGCTACCTGCAAATCTCAAATTTACCCAGGCATGGCTACAACTTTCAATAGAGAGTTGTGTTGATGTTGAGAATGTGGACTAGGACTGTTGATGATTCCAGACATTGGACGAAATGGCAGCTACTCAGGTCTGTTTGCATTTTTCAACAGAGAATGCAACGCAATATTTAATTATTCTATTTACACTCAGATTCATACTTAAATAGGACTTTGTGATTTACAGTGCCTGGAAGGCTCCGTAGAATTCGTCCGTTTCACCGATACACAGTGGTGAAAATCTACAAGAGCGTATGCTAAAAATTTGTAGTAACTCAGGCATCTATATGTATGTAGATTCATTTCAGTTTATATCAATGAAGCATAATGATTCGTAATCATTGCAAATGATTACAGCTCTCATCAAAAAAGCTGCGAATGCATCATTATGATGATATATAGTTTTTATTACAATATCTTAGCAAATATAACCCCTAGGAAGACACCTTCACGCACTTTTGATCACATAATCAGAAATTGAATGGTCAGATGACAAAGAAGAAGTGCTTCGGGTCAGTCCACATCTCCATTTTGAAGGACTGCAAATTGAAACATCTGTGTTGTTCCTGTGCGATGTTTAAACATCCAAACTTCGATACCAAAAGACACAATAAACATCACTGCTGCTACTCCGATGATGATTGGCATAATATGCGTTGCAGAGCTGTCGATCTGGAGTAATATGCTAGCTGTAGCTTTTCCACCATCATTGACAGCACTGCAGTGCCATTCTCCATTATGAGCGTCCTTTGCATTCAGGATGGTCAGTCGATAATGAAATGTGGTTCCTACTGTTTGAGATATAAGGAACGACGTGGAGTCATTTTTGATTCTGACTCCATCCTTCCACCAAGACAGTGCGCCAATGGGATCTGAGAAGACATGGCACACAAGAGTGACATTGTCTCCAGCCTCTGCAGTGATGCTTGAATTGTTGGCTGTGACTTCTGGAGTGCATTGAAAGTCTTCAGGTTTAAGATCGATGATTCGTTTGTCTTTTAGGCGAATAGGAGAGGCGCATTCTCCATAAGACCTATACTTCATCTTAATGAACGGATCTTTCATCCATCGAATGCGACAGTCACAGTTCCATGGATTGTCGATCATGGATAGGATGATGTACCTCATCGTGTTGAGATCCTCTTGCATTCCTTCTGGAAGTGTCGTCAGGCTGTTGTTTGAAAGACGAAGGACCTCTAATTTACATAAACCAGAAAATGAACGTTTGTGCAATTTCAAACCTCTAACTGTGCTGCTGAGGTTAAGCACCAGAAGTGTCCTCAAATTCTTGAACCAATGATTCGGAATTGCTCCAAGAGGATTGTTACCAAGGTATAGCAGCCACAGATTTGGAAATGAAGTGAAAACAGATGCATTTAATCCTTCACCAATCGTCAAGCGGTTTGAATTGAGGTGAAGATACCGCAGACTTCTCAGTGGTCTGAAAGCTCCTGAAGTGATTGTTTGAAGTTCATTGAAACTGAGATCAAGTCTCCTCAAGCCGGAACTGTTCCAAGTTGTGAATGAGTTATTTGTTAATTTTGATATTTTGTTTCCATGAAGATTAAGGTATGTCACGTTTCCCCATCGATTGTTTGGTACAGATTTCAAATTCAATTTTCTGCATTGTACGCCAATGCCCAATTTTCCACATCCATCATTTCCACTTGTTCCTGCACGCGCAACAACAATGAGAAACAAGATCTTCATCAATTCAAACATTTCCTCACGTACTTTCAAGAAACGTTGCCAAAGGTGATGAAAATATCTGAAAGGGAGAGAAGGACAAAGCTCAATGAGCAGAAGTTGAAATTTAAAGCGTCGTATGCATGTCGTTCTATGAAAATAAGTAAGCAAGTAAAGTGTATATTTCAGCACAAACGAAAATCAAAATCAATATTGTTTCATTGATACAGAGCGATGAGGCGGCAAATAAATGACATATACGAAGAACATTTACAAAGTGATCTAATCAGTGAGTTATTTAGGAGACATGCTGTGCAAGGGACAAATGATTTCTTATCAGTTCAGCAGTAGTGAATTGATGGGAGACCAGTACAGGGGAGTATTTTTGGAATAACTCGATTCAAAATGCGAGTCTCATCTGGTTCGAGTTGCATGCACACTTTTGCTCATCTCTTATCTTCGCATTGCTAGTTTAGCACCATTGTTGCATTCACGTTGTCGTTGTTAGCTTCCATAAATGGTCTTATGGGCACGTTTGTGCACTGATTCCAATTTAAGGGAACGACTTTCCCGTAGACCAACGAATACTGGACAAACGTACTCTACCATGGAACGGAAAAGGCTGTGTATAACATATGCAGTTTATCACTGTCTACCTCAGGTCAATGTTGACGCAAAACATAAAAGCGATTGTTCGACTTCTTTACCAAACAACAAATATGACTTTCCAAACTCAAATCTTTCGTCAATGTAATGTCAAGAATTGTAGTCGCTTCAACGGTCTCAATCGGAAAATTCCCGTCTTAATTGAAATCAACATGATTGCTTCTAGGGCAAAGTAATAACTTTGACTTTTGACATATTAAGTGATAAACAATTGCTGTCACACCAAAATTATGTTTTCAATTTCAACATTCAAGTTTTTTGCAACAGTTCGATCAGAAATGATTGGCAAAACTAATGTCAGATCGTCTGCATATTTAAGACCGTGTGTAGACGGTACATTGTAGGTCTCCAAAGAACATTGAAAATATATGGTGCTAGCACTGCTTCTTGGGGAACACCAGATCGTACACGAAAAACCTCAGAAAATTTGTCATGAAGCTTTATACGTACAAACCGTTCGAAGAGATAATTTTTCTAAAGTATGACAAAACCATTTATTATTCTTTTACTCAAGAGCTTTTTAAGCAAAATGTTGTGATCTAAATGATCAAAAGCCTTTCATCGATAAAGTGCTACAAGAAGAGATCCAAGAAGTTCTCTGTTATTGCTATTGTTACTGCTATAAGTTCTCGAACAAATTGCTCATTATTGGAGATGAGAGCAGTGGTTGTGGAGCAAGACTTGCGGAAACCATGTTGATCTGTTCCGAACATTGCTCCAAGAGTTGATCTCAAATTGTTCAACAAATCTTTATCAAATATCTTTGCAGGCAGAATACTTTGTGAAATCGGTCTTAATCGGGTCAACTGAAGAGCCTTTTCTTTTGGGATCGGTCTTATTACCAACTTTTTCCACTCAGATGGGATGCTTCCTTGATCAATACAGGTTTGAAATATGTGAGACCCCTTTTTCTACTGAAGACCTTCCAATCATTTCTATTCAGTCAAATTTGAAATGCGATGTCCATTCATGGTTCAAAACATGACAGCATCGCGCAAATGATTTATTATTTAGCAAAATATCCTATTTGAGAATGTCCAATATATTGAACATCAGAAGTACACTTACCTCACGTGTCCAATATATTGGACATCAGAAGCACACTTACCTCACGTGTCCAATATATTGGACATCAGAAGCACACTTACCTCACGTGTCCAATATATTGGACATCAGAAGCACACTTACCTCACGTGTCCAATATATTGGACATCAGAAGCACACTTACCTCACGCGTCCAATATATTGGACATCAGAAGCACACTAGCTTCATCAGCATTGGGAATATCAAAATCATAAGATATGAAAATGCATTTCATTTTTAAAATAATAATGCGTTATATTAGGTTGTACGTCTCTTACTTAATATGCATTATCACTCTCCTGATAAGACCACTAAGATATGATAATGAAACACAGGGAAATCTTTTCATTCAAATGGTTTTGTTGAAATACTTGTATTCAACCAAAATTTCATTCTCAACTAATTCAGGATATAACACTTGACTCTCAGGATTCGCTTGACTCAGGATGAACACTTACCTCACGTGTCCAATATATCGGACATCAGAAGCACACTAACTTCATCCGCATCTTCGTGCAGCCTTCCAAGCGACACCTGGCGGCATTTTTCAAACTGTAATCATATTTTGGCCAATGAGAAATTGTGTCATATCGGATTGAACTGTTTGGCACTACACTTGATCGATTGAGAGATTGGGTCGATGAGTTGAGCACATCTTGGGTGTCGGCATCCAAGTTCGACTGGCTTGAAAGAAGCTCGGCTGCGATGGATAATCGAAAATCACTGAAAGTCGAGTCACTGTGGAATGATCGATAGACAATCCGCGAATTGTATAGCATGTAATCGAAAAGTCTGAAAACTAATCGTCGATACCATTTCTTTGAGCGAAATGGAATATGGAATTGTGATATCATCATATCTGCAAAATCCACGCTTCCCATGAAGGAATTCCATTGTCTGACAATAGCTGGGACTGGGATCTCTTTGATCTGTTTGGTTCTCCGATTGTATCTCTTGCATGAAGTAACTGAATCTTTGCCAACAAAATTGGAGCATAGCAGCACTCGCTTATTATCATACCATGCCAAGGCTGTAATTCTACCCGATCCATGAGAGTAACTTTTGTTATCAATGAGTCCACGTGTTTTATTCATTGCCTTTTCAGACATCAGATTGACTTCATTCAATCGATTTTCTCTCATTGTCCCGAGACATTGTCCGAGATCATGCAGTGCTTCGAATAGCGGCAATGTACCAAACCAATTGTCAAAGTAGATTTCCGTATCAGCTGGAAATCCTTGAATCATTCGCCAAACAACCAGCGATGACTTGCTGAAATGTTTTGGCTGATCTGCAGATTCTCCAACATTAGTAGCTGATCGAGATCGACTGACAAACAATTTCACTGGACCAGGTGTGTCTTTTCCGGTATACCACTCTACTCGATAGATGAAGCCACTTGTACCTACACAGGCAAAACTTTTATAGCCATGTTTTACAGGTTTCTTTGACAAATATTGTGTCATGCCCTCTGGTGCAGTTTTGCATTTGAATGTCACCATCTGTTCATCCACTGTCACTCGTGCCTCTGGTTTGACAACATTGAATGAATTATTCATCATATCCACAAGCATTTGGATTTTGTACAATTTGTTATAGCCTGGTGAGCCTTTCTTCGGTTCCAATACAGGGTCTCCAAAGTGGAGACAGGACAAGATTTCTTCGAATGTATTCTTGGAAATATTATCGGCTAGTGGTTGTCTGGAGAACCGTGCCCAATATTTCGCGGTACCAGATAAGCCAGATGAGATGAGATGAGATGAGATGAGATGAGATAAGATGAGGGCACCAATAAATTTCAAAAAATAAACCAGGTCTACTTTGCGACATTTTAGGTTCTTGAATTCACGATATAAGTTGCACTGGAAAAACATTTCTGCAATGTTTTCTTCTGTAAAGTATAATTTCTTGAAGATCTCGTGAGGCGTACTGTTCTCACTAACCAATTCTTGATAACTGTCGGATAATTCTAGTCCGGCTCCTGCAATATTAGCAGTATCAAAATGATTTCCATCCAAGCATGGCATGTTTTCTCTTGTCCATTTTCGTCTGTGTGAAGTCGGTCGCTCAATGTCAGCTTCGTCATCCACAACCGAACCATCGTCCTCGCTATCAGAGGGAATTTCGACTATCGTTATTTCATCAGTGTTTCTAATACGAGTCGAATAATAATTGGCGTCAAGACGTCGACGTTTAGGTTTAGGCTCACGCGTGCATTCAGTTTGACACGAAACATTGCCAGTTTCTTTCATTGCAACTTCTTCACCAAATTACAAGTAGATATCTTGCTATCCCTTTCTTCCCTGTTGGATTCATGACGGTTTCTGTCAATGTCAGTATCGATTCGCTTAATGTCAGTATCGATTCGTTGGGCGTCAGGGTCGATTCGGTGGGCGTCACCAATGTCTCGGCCGATGTCAATGTCCATTCGATGGATGTCACTATCGATTCGGTCAGTGTCAGTCAGTAGTGATTTTGCAGAACTTTCTGAATGAGGTGAAGAAACATTCACCATATCACCTTTGCGGGCACGTAAAAACGTTTTCTTAACAGTCTGACGCCATTCATTGCCAAAGCCATCAAAATCTACACGATATGAATTCTTGCAAACCGTTACTACATCGTGAGTGTGTGATTGTGTTAGCATTTAGGATTGTTCAATGAATAGAGTTAGTCATCATGAGACTAAGACATCTTCTGCGAGTTGTTGGTTGGCTTCTGATGTCCAATATATTGGACACGGCTATTACGGAGACTTGTGCATGAGTAATAACGAATATTGGTTGTGAATTAGTGATATCATGCTATAGTTATTGTGCATTCATATTTTCGCTTTAAAATTTGGTCAACATCAGGGGTAAATTCAAAATTTGAATTATGTTTTTCTTTTTTTATGTCATCTCATACTTGCAAGTTAAATTTATCTGGCAAGTTGATTCATTTGATGAATCAAAATATTTTTGCATGAAAAACATGGTATTTAATGATTAATATGTAGAATCTAGTCATCAATGAACATGGCTCAATATTTCAAAAAATATTTAAAATTTGTCCAATATATTAGACAGCAGTAGAAAAAAGGTTAAAGGGACAGTTATTGATGAGGCCAAACGCTTGTATAGAAATGCAAAAATATTTGGATCACCAGAGAATTAATTGGTCTTGAAACCCGAAAGCAGTTTCAAAACCAATGAGTGACTCGGAGAAAATAAACCAGTGACATCGCAATAAACCGCACCGGTTTTCAAATTCTTCAGGATTCACTCATGGACGCTTTTCAGCTGGATTGACGGTCACGTATTCTACATTCATTTCAGCATGCTGATGACCACGACTTCTGTTACTCAGGCTATTGTGAGCCGTGAACACCCGGGGCACCTGCAGACCTAGTGATTTTGATGTTCTGATGAGCCACTCGTTCAGAGAATTACTGCAGTACAGAGCTCTTTCCAACAGTACCGCCTTTCCATGGACAGCAATTCGGAATTTGAATTCCACTTTATTCAAGTATTCCATGTCTTTTAGGATTTGCTAGGCATTTATGGTAGATGACTTTGATAAACGACACGTATTGATCAGCTATCGAATGAGGAAGTCTTTGTTTCAAATGTTCCTGTCCGAGGCGACGAACGGGAAGAAAACATGGTTTGTCCTGAATCGGGACACTTTGCAATACTTACAAAAGAAGCAGAATCAAAGTGTAGCATCATGGAAGTGAATTTCCCACTCAACCCGTACACCTGCATTGTTGGATATGAGAACTAAACAAAGCTTGGCAAAATCAAATACTTACAACTCATTTAAAAACAAATCAATCCAAAATGATGTCAAATAATACAGAAATCACAATTGAATTGGTTCAACAAAGTCGATAAGCAGAAATGAAGAATAGGCCAACATGATGTAAATGTACACGAGATGCAAATGTTATCCCGTATTTGAACCAATTCCGATTTTAATAACATGCGAAGCCTCAGTCGCAAAAATCAATTTTGTCATGCGCATTCTGTCAATATAATCCAATTAGTCAAGACAACAAAACAACAACTTGCTAGCAGTGGGCCTACAGTCCATTGACAAGTATATGAGTATGATTATGGTTCATTCAATAGTGTCCAACAACACAGCGAGAAATGTGCCTACTTTCTCTCATCTAAGACGGAGTCTGCATCAAAAAGATGAGCCTCTCTGTCAATCTTGAAAACTTTGCCCCCTTTCATACATAAAATTGTACCCTTTCATAGCGGAAATGTCGGTTGCTACCGACGATGTGTATAGCTCCTTGGTATTTAATGATTAATGCACAGCCACTCTTGTCGCTGTGTTCTTCATTCCGTCCAGTTATGATGGCCAAAACTGCATTAAGGCCACCATTTGGTCATTATAGGCTTCTTTATCAGATGGAGACATCCAGACGGCAAAAGCATAGACAGTTTGCAATAATATATGACTTGTGGTCTGAGTTTTTATCATTAGTTATCCTACCATTTCTTATCCATGACGTTATCTGCACACCACAATATAATTAATGCAGACTTGGAATAAACACTGAAATGTGAGGGATAGCAGGCCTTTACTCGATGGGAGAGCCGGCCTCACAGTTGTCATCATGATTATTTGATTTCCATGGAAGTGAACAACAAGTTAAAGTCACCTACTTCAAATGTAAACTACTTCAATTCAGCTGGAGGTTTTCAGAATGTCTTCAAAGTGACAATAATTGGTTAGAAAATCCTTTATTTTCCTATGAAATGATATATGAAACATTGAATAAAACGAATGTCTCTTACCGACAACTCCGCCGTCTGAAATGATAATTTGTAAATATAACTTCTGATTTTCAACTGCAGATGAGAATGACCTGTCCTTATTCTAGACTAATCAGGCTCGTATTTGCAATGCCCTCTCTTATCTTACATGTTGGCATAAAAAGTTGTCTTGCATGAAAATGCAGAGAAATTGACATAAGCGGACGAAGTAGGGAATGAATAGATGACACCTCTTGACCAGACTTTATAACATGACCAGATCAGTACAGAAGCTCAGTATTGCTTTATGGAATCAATGTTGAAATTTGTTCAGAGATAATCATTGATTCATTCCTAATTCACAAGATCTTCCTAACTTCACTTCTAATGGCGCTGTGCTGTATTGCTTTGTAGCTGAATTTGTGACGTCACACATTGGCTTCTTGTACATTGCTCAGGGGTGAGCCGACAAACTTGTATCTGTAACACATTCTGTCACATTTTGATATTCGAGATTTGTCACATTTTGTCACGTACAGATGGGCGCAAATGTCACATTTTGTCACATGCTCATTGACGTAAAAGTCAGATTTTGTTACATGCTGATGAAAACACATTGCCAAAATTTGAAGCATGCCGGTGCGCAGAAGATTGGCAGCTCTAAATCTTGCCTTAAAGGCTGATTTTTTAAATAGAGCATTTGACGCAACATTCATGACATATATCAAACGAGGTTTTAACGGGACAAAATCGAGAAAAGTCGTTAATTTATTGATTATCTCTAATTATTTCTGTTTATAGTTCCATATGGGTGGTCTCCGTGGCACAGTGGCTAAGTACTTCGCCTAGCGATCTTTCGGTCGAGGGGTGTCAGTCCTCCAAAGTGTCATTGGAAGTAGTGAGGAAGGGAATTCGGACTTCAACTTTGAAAAGTCGGACAAATAACATCACGATTTGCCTGGAGCAAGTACAAGTCGCCATGTGGAGCAAGGAAGGGGAAAATATCAATCTTGCATATTCCTAATACAAAAATTATCATTTAAGAATAAAGGAACATTAGAATAATGACCTCCCAAAAAACATGACTTCGTTATTTCATTCAAAAGAAGTTAATGCTCCTCTGTGACTTTGTTCATGTTTTGTCAGGATATTTTTTCGCGAATGTGTCACATTTTGTCACACCAACAACAAAAAACACACATTTTGTCACATTTTATTTTGAGATGAAAAATTGTCACATAATGTCACGTTTTGTCACATCGGCTCACCCCTGTTATAGACGATAGCGTGAAGTGCAGCCATGTCAACCGCTTCATTTGACTTCGTATATTCGACACATTGTCATTACTCGTGTGTACGTTGTTCTCTCTCCCTTTTCTTCTCATCCACCACTGCCATTTAAAATCTTCACATGACCATTGCCACAACCTTTTTTATTTAAGCGGATTCTCTATAACAGGATTTCCCAAACACTCTTGCAAACGTCTGGATTAGCATATTTGATTGACAATGGGATCCGTCTAATTTTATATCTAGTAAGCTGCAAATTCCAAGAAGCAATGTAACAAGGAATATAATTAAGACAACAAATTTTGCAATTACTTCCTCATAGTAATCTAGCCGCTTAAGGACGGAGGTCCTTTTTATTTTCTTTCATCTGGCGAGTTGTACAAATGTAAAACAATCTCAAGTGCCGATCTGACGAGGTGTGGCCGTCCTATTTACATTGATTTCGTCCTCAAGAGGTTGAAGCTCTCTTTAAGCATCATTTTATTGAATCTCAAGTCTTTTCACTTGATGCAAGCTTTCTCCTTTGATTCACTAACAAAACATTTAATGATCCTCTTTTCCATTCATCTTTCTACCTACGCCTCGCACTGACCTGCGATAATATTTCAAAGGTCATTTCATATGAAAGCAACGTTTTAAAAAGCAAAGAAATTACTAAACAATTTTGTTGCTCTATCAGACACAAGTGGGCTACAGCTTCCAATATTTTGAGCAGGAAAAGCACTGAAATGACAGAAGCTGTGAAATATTCTTATGAAAAAGATCCATCAAGAAAGAATTGATGCGAGACATGAAACTGGTAGTGCAGAAATAGCCTGATTGATAGCGAAATCAACTTCAAGGAAATCAGATGTAGCATGTTCATCACGAGATCATTGCGGTCCGTGAAAATGATGCCACAGTCCGCAGTTTGGGAGCTCTATGACAATAGAGGACCAGAACGCACATGCGCATTGAAAGCAATGCATTGACAGCGATATGCAAGCGATGGGGGTTTCCAGTGGTTGACAATGGGAAGATACCGGCAGCTTGTCGTTGTACTTTGCACTGATTTACGGTTGTTATCATTTCTCTTTAATTGTAAAATCATTTTGATGAAATAGTTTTCAATATATCTCCTTTTGGTCAGAATTTCAACCATGGAGGGTTTCAGATTTGATTCTTCTTAAGATCTAGCAGCGTTGACCTTTGTCGATGTCTAAACGAGCAGGTAAAGTTGTCATCATGAAACATCTGTTAGCTCATGCTACCGTGACCAGTGGGACTGCTTTTATCATTTTTGAACTTAAATGACTTTTTTCATCTTCTTAAAAGTGCTTTCTGGTTGCAGTTATCCTTCCACGACTCAATTGAAAGTCATCACATTGTCGGAAGTCATCATGACCTGCTCTGCACACACTTTTTAAATTTGCTCCAATTATGTCTTTCCAATCTCTTGGTTACATTAACAATCCTTCAGTGTACAACGGGAACGATTTGATTTTTCCTGACGTCATTCAAGTGGACCTTAATTCGATCAATATTTGGCAAACGCTGTATCGCCAAATGTTGAGCAGTTATTTTGACTTATATAACATGTTGACGTGGCATAAAAGTGAAGGTTTTAACCTCATACTCGTATGTTGTCAAAGAAGATTTCGAGACAAAAATCATTCGCGTGATGAATAGGATACAACGAACGGCCACCCATGAGTGATATCTACTAGACTTCAGCTACATGCATCCCGAGTAAAAAAATATGTTATGCTTTCTAAGCGTCATGGTACGCGCGCGGCAAACTTAGTAGGCGACATAGAAGCACGCAAAACCATGATATGCCTACTAGGCACATATCAAGCACCTACTAGATTGATTAAGCAAAGTTTGCCATGGCATGATGATTACTAGGCACATATCAAGCACCTGCTAAATCGGCTAAGCAAGCAATATTTTTTTTCTGTTCTTATCAAGCATCATCAGGGTTGAAGGGTTTCTCGCGGCGCTAATTGATCAGACAAAGTTTACTAAGCGGCACTATAATTTTGAGCGGCTAATAAGGGCCAATAATATATAATATATTATAATATAACTTATTTTAATAATCATATAAATAAGAAGCCAATCTGGGTCATTGTCATGAAAATGTCAAATGCTTTATTACTTATCCCAGTCAACTAAATATCTTCGTCAAACGCAACTAGGTGTATTTTGCTGTACACCAGATCAATGCATATTAAACGAAAGTATAGTTGTAGGAAAAGTTATCTTTAAATGGCCAGTTGATACATACGTGTTTCATCAAAATAATTTTAGAACTAAGAATAGACTATGATTTTAGAACTAGAACTTAATAATTTTAGAACATGACACGACCATTCACAACTTAAACACTTCGAGTTCATCACTGACACTCCAACAGCACAATTACCGAAATGCGGTGAAGTGTTCCCGTTTCAAATGCCAACAATCATGTCATGCAATTACATCATGCTTCCCCTAGTCAGGGAGTCCTCTGAGCATAGGATTCGCTAATTCTTTCACTTATAGTTAGACTTGAGATCATTTTTTTCATTTCCTTCAGAATATTGTTTGTTGGGTAATAACGTAGCAAGCAAATTTTATTAAATATAGAGCATCTGCATGTCGCATGTTTAATTACAATTTTACTAAATTTCTTGCTCGGTATTTTCCTTAAGACAGTAAGACATAATGCATTCTCTTGAAATAGTGTGTGTGAGCTTTAGTTGGGCCGTGCGCAGTGAAGCCATCTAGATAAATGTGTAAGTCCGATTGGCATGTAAACGCTCGGTACCTAAGTTTTGCTCACGTAATTGGCGCAGTATGTTGCTGATGCGCCATGAGAGATAAGCTACCAACGGAACTCAAAGAACTCCTCGATCCTCTCTCACTAATGAATATTTGGAGATTCTAAATTTGTTAGTGATATTTATTCGACTAAATTTGATCAGATCTTGAAAAGCTGCAGATAAAACTCTTATAACTATATAATAAGAGAGGTGCCGACATGATAAACTTTCAATCATTCTTGACTTTTTGTACAACGTTCAGTAGCCCTTAATTTCTTATGGCACCGGAGTTTACAGTAAGTCCCCCTCAAATACCAAGCTTCAGGATTTTCGCTTCCGGTAGCTTGCCCCGGAGTAAGCTTTAGGGAGGTATTCATTTGAATGCGCTTGATCAATCTTTGCTTCACGCTGCTGCGTCAGGACAATTGACACTTCTTCTCTGTTCTTCTTCTCAACCATGAGCCAACATGAACATATAATTTCGAGGGAAAATATAAATCCTTTCAATTGAATAAAATTAACAGCATAATTTCAACTTAAATAAACTCCAACATTTGAAGCAATGCAACTGATTGGCCTCATCTTCGAGATGGACTGAGAGTTTCAGGAGCATATCATCTTTATAAACCATCGACCAAATCAGAACAGAAATAACTTTTCAGCATGACAAAATTGAGTTTGATACGATGAAATAATCAGTTTCAAAGCGTCGAACCACGCATGTTCTCTTTCTCCTGTGATTAAGCATCACCGGGATTGAACAGGCCGCGGGCACGGCCTTCCGATTAATTTTATTGGGCCTCTGTTGACCATTAACTATGCATTCCCTCTAGAGGAAATCGTTTAGTCAATAAAAAAGGAAAACACCATTATAGGAGCATGTATAGTAATTGTAACATATTTAAAGATAGCTACCTAAACGTGCTCTATCTGACATAAATGTTGCGAACTGATTCTTGAATAGTAAACAAAGATACTAACTTATGCATGCAATTATGCGTAGTTTATCTCAAATAAAATTGTCAGAATCCTATATTCTAGTCTACATGAATTTTCATAGCAGCAAATCAAAAATCAGGCACCACCATTCTGCTAAGGTCCACATTGTTTCCATCGACTTTTGAAAGCGCGGGACGCCGAAGTGCCGTCAACTTCTGCATAATTTTAGCGCCAGTAGAAATCAACCTCAAAAGAAAGGGGATCTTGATTTTTTCCGTGCTGCTATAATGACTATGATCTCCCATCAAAAGATTACTTTATATCTCGATTAATTGGAAATAATCTCGAGGAATTAATGAATGATTGGATTTCAATGCAAACACATATAATAATAGTAGCGCCTACTGCCTGTGTTCTTGACAGTCGATGGTAGAGCAGTGTCTGAAGTTAGCGGCATTCGATCAATTTTAATTGACATCGCACGTTGTCAACCCCTGCCGGTTTTGATTACTCCAGCCGGTTTCAGCCTTGACTCATTTATATTATTTATATTGATAGAACTTTCTAGCAATGCATTCCCAATTTAATGTGTATTTAACTAACTTTTGTAAAATGCTTTAAAAGCAGGTTTCGTTACAGATCGCAGATTTCCTTTGCTAAGACTGGCCGGTACTTTGGCAATGTTTTCCACGGTTTTTATGCAAGTATTTGAGCATTCCAAAATCTTGCTCCGGTGCAGGGTTGTGAGTACAATTTCTGTGCATGGTTTATATTTCTTAAAACTATATTTATCACTGTTCTAAACTTGCGGAAAAGCCCTAAGCATGCTAATATGTTTCAATGAAAACAGAATATTTTGGAAATCGTAAAAACAACCTCAGGTTAAAATTTTGGTTAAGCATCGTTTTCGATAACAAATGTGCACATTCAGCATCTGCTTTTGGTTGTTAAAAAAAGAAGTTGCAGAGGCCTGCTGCTCACAGTGGGCCAATGATCCTGATTTCTATAGTAGCCTACTACAGAATTAGCTGATCACAAAGCTAATCAGATCCATGATGTGGCCCGCTACTAGAACCGTTTGCCCACCTTTGAGCTGGATGATTCACATGCAACATGCAAAACTTGCAAGTCATGGCATACATATACATGTACATTTGAAAAATTTCTCTTCTTTGTCCATGACTCGCTCACCTACGAAATTTGTTTCATGAATAGCTAGCAGTTTCTCTACTTGAAGCACATGTACATGTATGTTCTCTGCCAGAACTGCATGTGCATATATTAGTTTTGCAATTTCCAATTCATATCTACAAGCAGTGGCAGTAGAAACGCATCGTATCACTTTGGCCTACAGACAAAAAAAGTGCGAACTGAAGTAAAGGGCGAACAGATCTCTCCAAATGTGCACTTATAGCACAAAGCAACTAATATTTAAGACTACAGTTGATGAGCAATCATAAAGGTCAATCGCTTTGCAAATTTCAATTTTCAACAAATACACGTTGTCATGTCTTAATAGTTATTTCCTGTAACGTAAGTTATGCAATTGTCATTCATATCTTGACATCCACTCCACTTTCTGTTACGGTTTTACTAATTCACATGTTTTCCTGACAACAATTTTTCAACTGCACAAACCAAGAAAAGCATCTGCACATTTGAATTTAGAACTGCACAAATTGTATCCAGTTGCAAATTAAAAACCCTAGTGCATGAGAGTGACCATGATCTACCATGGACGTTACATAGAGAAGGATCTGCCGCGATAATTGGTGTGGTACATTCGAATATACTGTATAACAACAGTTTCCATTTCCTAAACCTGAGGATTCGCGTTGTTGTATTTCTCTTGGAGAACACATTAAGAGAACACATTACGTGCTTTTATGTCGGCCATCCTTATTAGGTACTAGTCTCAAAAGGGTATTTCGGTCTATCTTTCAGTATTTGTACAAATCTCATGGTTCCTATTTCATCAAAGTATAGAGCCCTAATGATTGTTAGGTGGACGTTGCTTTGAAACCTTTGCATATATCAATTTAAGAGATAATAAGAGACAAAAGGTCTGATCAACTCAAGACATAAGTTCGTTATGCTGAAATCACATTTTTTAACTTCATTTAAGTTAGATGAAAAAACAAAAAAATATCATGCGAACAGCGAAAACTGAAAATACAATCCCAAGTTGCATCAGTAAAGAAAAATGCCTAATATAGTCATTTTACTTCCTGTCTTTGACTAAGCATGATTTAAATAAACTAGAGCTATAATTGGAAATTTACAGCTCTAATAATCGTATCATGGCATTACTGAGTGAGGGACAACTGATTTGTCAATAAAGGACATTAACGTCTTTGATTCCCCGACCGCTTCCTATGGTAGGTTCTAATCAGTGTATTTGACATACTAATCATTGTATTTGACACACGTGCTGAAGTGACAGCAAGTGCACCTTGAGTTTTTGGGTCGACCTTGGGTAAGTGATACTAAACTTGTGCTTTCTATTAATGCTGAATTTATACAGATCAAGTTACAAAAATTAATATTTTGATTTAAATCTTAGGAGAGCCACAGGATAAGAGCATAAAGTTCTGATATTTTATCAAATTTCCACTGGATTCACAGAATATTTCAAAAGTGAAGTACTTGTGATTATTAGATATTTCATTCTGGGCTTGACAACACCGTGCATTGAAAGTTCATACATATTGTATCCACTGTAAGTTTACATGTATTTTGTTACATTGGTGCATATTGAATTTTCATATATTCCGTATATTTTACATCTTCGCAGTTATCTTCGCACCCTTAACTTTCTGCGATAGCCAACATTTATCCAAAAATAAATTCATTCCAATTTCGCATTTTAGATATGTTTAACCATGCACTTACTGCGCAGCTATAATATTGATCAAGTTTGCTTATATTTCCGAATGATAAATTAAAGGCAATTGCTTTGCTATGAGCAATATGTAACTCAATCATAATTAAATCAAAGGTCTTCAATTAGTCAATATATCAATGTAGTCAAATTAAAAGAAAACTTTATGACGTAATACATGTACTTAGGCTACCCGAGTAAAATTACCGTTGTCAGTTTAACAAATACTTACCAAGTACTTGGCATTAAAGTTCTAAACATTTAAGAAATATTTATCAAACCTAGTACATTTCCTAAACTTTTACTAAATATTTAGCAAACTTTCCAAACTTCCACAAAATATTTGGCAGATTTTCTGAACTTTTACGAAATGTTTAGTAAATATTTTGTAAATTTTCCAAACTTTTACAAAACATTTAGCAAATTATTTCTAGCTTTTATAATATGTTTAGTAAATAATAAGCAAATTTTATCCTACTTCATAGGCGATTACGAAACATTTGCAAATTTGAATTCATGAAAAATATCTTCTTGTATGAAATGTTCTATATTTATCAAATAGAAAACCAAAACAATCATAATTCGGCAAAAAGATAGCTAGTAAAACGCTCTGCTTGAATTATTCATGCTCAAAATCGTTCAAAATCCGTACGGCATATAAAACTGCATGACTAGAATAAAATGACTGATCTTGCTAAAATTATGATTTGTACGATAACATTCATACAGATTAAAAAACTGAGCCCTGCTCCCCAAAGTAAACAGCAGAAGGAATGGATATCCTTCAAAAATACAATTTTTCATACGTATTTGGAAAATGAACAGAGTTTTATATATATCTTTTTTATATCTTTTTAACCGTTTGAACACTTGCTGCGATGAAAAGTTTCTCAGAAATCGTTCACCATATTTCTTTCTCTTCCATTGAGAAATGTAGTAGGAGTTGATCTGCAACAAACAGGAAATACATTATAAATATGCGATAAATGATAAGTTGATGATGGAACATAGACGTTCTGCATATAGACAGATAAGCTTCATTTAAATGAAAAATAATGCAAAATATTGCAATTGAAGAGTATTTGATAATTGCTATGTTTCTTGTATTGGAGATTTATACTATTAATATAGGATTATAACATAATAATGCAAATGCGCCCCGCTGTGATCTTGCAGATGAAAAATATCGCCAAAAGTTTCATTTTACTTGTTTATTGTCACAACTGCGTTTCGTCTGCTCTCATGGGGGGATGCATCCCGGCATCCCCCCTTCTGACCACCACTGCACACGTAAAACGCTGCTTGATAGTGATATATTTCCTATCAGAACAACTAAATGTCGGAACTTACACTCCTTCATTTAAAGCGGCCGTCTTGAAATGTATTAATAGATGAAAAGTATTAATTTAATAATTGCAGGATCACAGAACCGAATCCTAGTCCTGACCTTATTAGTGATATTCATGTGGAAAGATATCTTTCATCAGACTGCTGGAGCAGGATATTAAATATGAAAATCCGCAAAATCTGAACCATCAGGAAAAGTGCATGAAAATATGAAATTCTTTCAAAATTATGTCTGAAAGCAACTAAATGAAGTTAAATAATTTTGGGTCCAAAAGTCCTGGAAGACTTCAAGCCATGTGCTGCTGACTTAGCAACTCTCCCCAACTCCCAGTCAAAATATTGCGTAACACATACTCGTATAAAATTAGTTCAAGCCCTTCACAATTGATCTGACAATTGAAAACAGGTTTTAATTTTCGAACTAAAATGGATCCATTTGTCTTCAGTTTTGATAATATTTTTTACAGATGTCAATATTTTGATGAAGAACATTTTTTAAACGTGGAGTTATTCATATCGATATGTGATTGATACAGATGTGAATCATTGCTTAATCGTAATGTTTTTAACAAGTAGGTACACAGAACTGATTTTTAACACATAATTTCCATGCTTGCAAATATCATTTCCTCTTCGTTTTTTCCTTCTTCATTTCTATGAAGAAAAATGTGATTTTTTTCAAAACTTGGATTGGCAGTATAAAGCGGCCTCGTTCACATCAGAACAAAGAAATTGAAACACTTCTCAATTAGCTATCTACGAGCACCAAACATTTCAAGCAGCAAATTTGATCTAAAAAATTAACTATGGCAAAAACGAGCCAAACTAAATATAACACAAAGATTAATATCTTGATTTGAAATTTAGAGCCTGCAGTCAATACCCTGAGTCGAAAGTCAAAGCCTTAAACACTAATCGCCTTATCTTTTGCATCTAGCTCTTGAAATGATTGATTGATTCTTATGAAATGAAATTAGCTCTTGAGAATAAATCGAAATATAAACGCACTTTTGAATAATTCTTTTACTATTTCCAATACTCATTAAAAGTAAATTCTCAGGAAAATTCATTGATTTAGCACATTGGATTTGCTGATACGCACCCGCATTGACAACTCTATCACCGGTTCTTAAAAAAAATTTGTTACTTTTATATGAAAGAAAGACATGTCTGATCTTTAATCATGCTATTAAAAAAAGATTGTTGAAATTAGTCGATCTGAAATGAATACATGTACGAATTGCGAACAGCTTATGTTAAAATACTGTTAATGTTGTAACAGAGAAATATGACTATAACATACTATCTATCGCAAAATGTTATGACTGAACTGGAATAATGACAACAATAATAATCTACCTAAAGTTGGGAGGTAGAATAATTAAATATTGAGTTGCATCCTCAGTTGAAAATAATTGAAACACATCTGAATTGCTGCTATTTCATCCAAAATCAGGAATCATCAGCAAGCCTAGTTCACATCTCTCAAGATCGACACTCCCTATTTAAGGTTGCAGCCATGCCTGGGTAAATTTGGGATTTGCAATTAGCAAGTTAGTGAAATTTCGATTCATTAAATATCACTTTAAACACACTGCTGGCAAATCGCCTAAGTAAGTGCGCCTGTAATAATTAATAATAACTTCTTTTTGCATACACAATATAAATAGAATAATTAAATAGTTCTATTTGATTTTTAATATTGAAAACAATGCTTTCTTATTCCATTTCCATTGTGTTTGCAAAAAGCAGTTTTTATATTAAATTTATATTTTTTTAAATATTAAATTTTATATTATCATATTAATTATTGCAGGTGCAGTAACTTAGGCAATTTGCCAGCATCAATGCGTTTAAAGTGATATTTTATGAATGCCCGTCGAAATTTCACTAACTTGCTATTTGGAAATCTTAGAATCTTTAGAATTAACAGTGGAGTCAACCTGATAGAATACATATCAAAGGTTTTGAAAGTGAAATTAAATAACGATTTTCTAAATGATAGCTAAAAGACCAAAAATAACTGGACTATAATTCTTTCAGATAGTAGTGTATAAATTGTTAGAACACCGGGGACTTGATAACTTACTTCATGGCTTAAAACACCGATTCGAGGATTTCACCAAACATGGATTTCTCAGAAGACGCAGCAGACTCGTTGAAAGAACCCGATCAACCCTAACTGAAATTTAAAAACATAATCAAAATTGTTTACTTAAAAACTTTGCGTATAGCATTGGATGATATTTGCACAACTGTTTGAAGATAACTGTTGACCCCTAGATAACTTACGATGATATGCTTGGGCCAGTGAGAAAGCTATGAAACATGCGGAATCAAAAGATATTTCCGTTATCTAAAATAAGAGAAATTCTGTTATAATTTCGATGTAACTAACTGCTGCATCATTTAAGTGATTACAGCGTATCTTCAAGACTTATAGCATAAATGTATGCGTAGGTCTTCTTTAAGAAAGTTCTACGATTTTTTAATTAATATCCTGAATAATTAAATCTAAATAAAATATTCAAATTTACAATAATTTTTGTGCTGTGATAGCACACATGGCATAGCACTTGAACGTAGTGTTGAACTGTCTACTTTATACATACGACAATAGAACGAGGAATAGATAAGACTGTCTACATAAATCTTATAATACAGTAGTTCTAGTTCCTACCTCAAAAAATCTAAATAATTGCAGAATTCAATAAAACAGTGCGCGAATGAATTGCTGTAACAATGAGGACTTGATGATTTGACTGATGGACTATACAAATAATAAATTCGTTTCAATTGAACTTACTCCATTGGTGTGATGATTGAGACAATCCGGATAAGATGATTGATTCAGCAAACGACGGATTTTCATAAAAATACGAGACACTGAGACACGACCAAAGGATGTGATTAACAATGACTGTTGCACATGCCAAAAGCATCTGAAATTATACTGAACATGCAAATGTTGCAATATCATTGGACAAAGTCAGATTACGGAGTCAAAACTGTCGCTGCGCGTTTGCTTCTTTTGGATAGCTTCTATGGCACTCATATTTTCCCACTTCCAGTGCAATTGGATCCAATAGAGTTCGATTGAACGTTAAGGTGTGCTATGGCATTCCCATTGCGTGTCATAGAATACCATAGAGTGCCATTGAATTTGGTTAATCGGGCGCCGTTATCAGTTACATTTTTAAGAATAGAGGTGATATCACGAAAAATTTACAGTTCAACGGAGAAACAGTCACTACCAAATGAAGTTTGAAGCGATGATACGAGGTCACTGAAAAAAACATCTTCGCGGTTGGACCACAACACGGTTGTCCGAATCTGACGATCGCTGGGACGTTGCGAGTATGAGAGATTTATGGATAAAGAATAATTCCAGTAGTTTTCGGGGTTAATTAGCTCACAAGACAAGACGGAAAAGCAGCCGAATGTAGGTCAGGTATTGAGTCGTCGATGGACAGATACACAGCCTCAGCAATCAACACCTGTAAAAAAGAAGACAAATCTTGTGCTGATGTGCAGAGCAGAATTATCAAACTTAACGGATCTTAATTAACATTCTATGGGTAGGCCTACTCAAAGTTCAGAAGATAAATCATTTATAGTAATTTCAGGTGTTACAGTAAAGACTATTAAGAAAACTGCTTTTGGATTATTTCATCTCTGACAATGTGGGAAGCGATATTCTTAGGAATTTTGATAGCAAATGAAGATATTCAAGAGTGTTTGAATTGTGAAGCATAATTTGTAATAAGTAAGCACAAATTGAATAAAAGAGTAGCAATGAGTTTGTACTTTGATTGTTTTATATTTATCGTAAAGCATGAAAAATTATTGATTTTGCAAAACTAAACCTATTGTTGGACTGCAACGCATGACTGATCTTTATTACAGTGTGCATGTAGCCTACAACGTGCAGTCCGTCGTGTAGCATCTATGCCTTTTGTGTGCTTGATCATTTTTTCTTAAACTACTCGAAATGTCAAATTGATACCATTTTCTAAAATGTGGCAATTCTGAAAAAATTAATTGAATATCATAGGCGGTAGCTACAGGTTTTCAATTCAACATATATAAAATGGGAATAGTGACCTATTTAAACAAGCTTCCTTGATGGATCCATCGTTCAGAAAATAGATTAAATTGCATAACTTAAGCAGATATCGAATAGCTCAATAGTTTGTCCGCATTAATAAAAACTTTCTTCATCTAAAATTTTTGCAGTCCTGAAATAGAACTTTATGAATTATAGCATGTTTGACTGTTTCAAAATTTTTTTCAATTATTTGTCATCCAAATATTGATACTATTGCACAAGTATACTACATATCTAAATATTGAAGTGCTAAATTAAAATGGTTTTAATGCGCTAATTAAGTTCTTTCGTGCTCATAGTTTCTAAGGTTTCTAGCATGCAACTATTATGTCTCAACATAACCAGATGTTTGTGCTATTTTCAATGTAAGCAATCAGAAATTACGAATTTGAAAACAATATATTACCATTTCAACATATTCCAATTTGATTATGATTCTTTTGACGACACAATCAACTTTTGATCGATTTTTCAACGAGAAACGTCGTCGTGAAAACTGATATACATGCACATTCTCATATTAAATTCAAAGTGAATAAGCCTTGGGCATGTGACATCATTTGTGTGATGGGAAACCCAAGTAAAACGATGTGTTTCTTGATAGCTATAATATTTATATATAAATATATATTATAGCTATCAAGAAACACATCGCTTTACTTGGGTTTTCGATTACACAAATGAATTCAAAGTATTGGTAGGACTCCTAAAATGTGATATGTCTGCTATGAGGAACTAAGAGGAATTGAGATATTTTGTTATCAGTAAATTAAGTATGACGCTAATAGCTCTTTAGTATTTGTAAAATTAAGAGCAGATATAGCAGTAGTCAATAATAGAAATGTCTCTACGTGTTCATGGTCAATAAACCCAAATCCATGACCAAATCTCTCCTTTGATTTTGTTTTCGGGATTTCCAAATACATTTACCTAGACTTGCAGTTAAATGCTGAAACTAAGTTGACAAAATATATTCAGAAACATTTAGAAGCTTACCATTTTTCTGTAGTTTGATCCAAGAGGTGCATTTTTAATTCTGATGCAGAAATCAAAGGAACTTGATGGCTTCATTGACTGGAAGAACTCACTGACTACATGCGAGTTGTGCTCCATTTTGTGCATGATAGCTAAGCAAGATGATGAAAAAACGTAGACGATCACAAAACCGACGATGAATAAATAAAGGTGTGTAAGTAGAAATATCCTCTTGATGCGCTGACTTTTGTAATATTAAGCAGTTAACGTAAACACGCGTTCGATAGACCACGAGAGCGAAGAGTGCACAAGCTACTGCGCATTGCGCAGCTTTCTGTTCCACGTGATGGGCGGATAATAATTATTAAGCAGGGACGCTGAGTCACAGCGCAGCTAGAGAATATTATCGACCGCTCATTGCTCCCGAATGCGGCCACGACCAGGCTGCCAACAATGTCAACGAACTTCCTCAGCTGCGTGCGCGTGGCGAATTTCCTTAATATAGTGACGGAAAGTTATAGAAGCGAGATATGATTACGCAGACTGAGCGAGATGCTTATGTAATTGTTTGGTTCAGTTGCATACTGATTTAATATCATAAGTTTTGCAAATTACTAGCTAAGTAATTTAGCGAACACACGAGCAAACTGATCAAAGTCGACTTGCTGATGGGCACGGTATGGAACTTAGAAACTTCAATAAATGCTTTAATTTAAGAAGCAAAATGTGTGCCGATAGAACTGCTTAGGCTCCCTTAATAATGAAAATATATGACTGATGTTGTTGCTATTGTAGCTACAGTGTACATGTAGTGAATGTGAAAGATGATGAAAAATGAGTAGAAGAAGAAGAAAAGGGGAACGAGTGAGTGAGTGAGAAAGAGACAGAGAGTAGTGATGAAGTCACCTGAATATTTATTTTATACACACCATTTCATCAAATATAAATGGGCATATATAAAATACTCGAAATAATAGTAGACATGCACATTTCAGGCCCACATGTTTCATATGTCGATATCCATGGAAATGACATAATGCACTCTCTTTAAGATTTGAAAGAAATTGTTGGTGCCATCATAGAAAAATATCAACAGTTTCCTGACAATCATTCCATTATTCAATCATTTAATTAAGTTTCATGGCAAAAAAAATCAGCCAGTTATCAACGACGCAAAACTGTGATATAGTACAGACTTTATTATTGGGTATTTCCTGTGACGTTGCATTTCTATTTTATTGAGAGATGATTGTAATCAGAGTTTATGAGAGCTGATGATCATCCTTGTGATATGCATGAGTTCAAAAAATTGTACGGGTGAAGTTACCGCACATTGAAATCACCATGCAATTAAAACCGCCTTTTACGACAGTTACTCATAAGCGGATCCTGCCTATTGCAAGATTTTACTTTCATCAAACTTAGTAAATGCAAAAAATCATTTGTTTGGATAACCAAACAAATATTACCCAGGCATTTGATAAACGTTTTCTAAATTTAGCAAAATTCGTTAATATCGACTTACATACAAAATGTAGCAAATATTTGTTAGGCAATTGTTACACATTTCCTAAATTTGTTAAATTTCCAAAAACGTTTGTTAAACTATTCAAATCTTATAAATTTTCCAAGTAAATACCAAATATTTGGTAAAGTTGATAAGTTTTTTTTTCTCGGGTACTAATAACACTAATTATTGCAATAATAAATCGTTTCCCACTAATACCACACTTCTCATGGGCCCAATGAGAATTTTGGCCTATAGAAGAATCCTTACGGCAGCAAAAAATACAAATAATGCACTTCGTCTATTTGACTTCATTCATTTATTTAAACTTGGGTTTTGGGTTTTGACTCCAAATTTTTGCCCAACCTTGCAGCAAGCGACGAGGGTGAGAGTTGTCATCTCAAAATTGGAGAGATGAGATTTTCGTCTCTAAACTGCAGAGGTTTAACGTTTGCTGAATTTGAGTGTAGCCTACCTTTTAATATTTACTGATTCTTCAATTGTCTGCTTTATGCAGGTTCTCAAATTTCGTGTGCCTGCGCAAAAAATGAAGCTTTATCGTGTAGTAACCCTATGTTGATGTTGCTTATCTCAATTTTAGATGCGGATATCCCCATGTTCGGCTCGAGGCTCATGCGACTAATCTTCATAAGACGATATTCCCGATCGAAAAGCCGTTGCATTTGCGAGGACATTCTAATCGACAACCAAGTGTTGACAAAACAATGCTCAGTGTTAAAGGTATGTCGCCTCTGTCTTCTGTAAGGAGACTTCCACTATCAGTGCCTCTCGATATACATTTGCGGGACTGCTAAAAAATTTGTTGCAAACATTGCTCGATAAGAAGCTTTTAATCGTTGACATGCTCTCTTCACTGTTATCATCTGTCAAAGTTCACCACTATTTTCGAAGGCGGCCCAGAAATGTATTCCAATATATTTATTGAAAACGTAAGAGCATAATCTTTTGCTGTACCCTACTTTCTCTCCTTTGTCTTTACATATCCAAATTTTATTCGAACAAATGTAGCGGGGCAGACACTGTCTTACTTTATTTATGTTTCGTTCCATCGATATTTCGCTTTCATGTGAGGTGATAGATATTATTGTAATTATTAATATAGAAAATTGTTATATATTTTTCAAAAACTTCTAATCAGAATTTTGGTGAAGTTGTGAGAATATGTTCTCTACATGCGTTGAGTCATTTGTTAGACCAGACGAAAACCTTTGCTAGACTGTCCACGACGACGGTGAAACTGCTGTTTTCATAAGTAATGCAGCTTGGGGTCCTTTAAAAGACTTCGGAGCTGCTTTCTGAAACTTAAGGAAGCATTTCACTGAAGAGGCTTAGAGGGCCAGACATTTTTTATCCAAATTTGAGGAAAGTCCATGCATTTGACTTCTAATTTTTATTCTTTAGCGAAGCCTTTCAGCCACAAGGAGACTAAGATTGCCGAAGACAGCATATTGTAGTGACTAATCGAAAGGCCTCGCTAAAGCAATAAAAATTGGAAGTCGACAACATCTTTCGCTTTCGGGCTTTCCTCAAATTAACGAGGAATGTTTCTCTTACCTATTCTGTGAATGCTTTGGTTGCTTTTATCTAGTTATTTATTTCAGCGCATCGTAGAATTGGAACAACTGCATGCATGCATGCATGCTCTTATCTAATGTGAATGAATTTTTCCACTATACAGGTATATCTTGTGCATGAGTCCTAGCTGTTGCTATGTTAACACATGAAAAGTTTCATTATTTACTGTTTTGTACATTTCATCGGTAGCAACTGCGGGAAGCGCACTGATCTCAATGATGCTTTCATATTTAGCACACAGCTTGCTGAGTCCCATTCTAAGCAATTATTGCAATACTTGGCAGTTTATTTATAGTGTTTACTAGGCAGAACATAGACAGCCTACGTAGCACCATACTAGGCAGTTATTATAAAACTTGGCAGTTTATGTATGGTGCTTACAAAATTACCTATAAAGCACAGCATATTTTTTTACTCGGGATGTGAACACTGTAACTCTCAAAAATCACAACAACAATGTTTGAAGACAATATTTGAACGACGAGAAAGTCGATGGAATGTTATCAAATCTCCTTCGACTACGTTTTGGCGGCAGTAACAGTGGAATGAGAAATAAAGTGTCAGTGACGTTCTCTTTTCCACCCCCACCAGTCTAAATTGATGACTGGAAAGAGTACGTCACAAGCCTGCTGTTACTTAATTTCCCCTACGACAAAAGGGGCAAACGGATGCTTTTAGAAGCCACAGTTAACATGTTTAAATCTGTCTAAATGTTAGCAGGATGTAAGTACAATCCAGTGGCGTCGCGTGCTCCCAGACCATAGGCCTTCACTCGGCACTGAAATACTATTTCTATACCAGACATTTCTACACAAAAAGACTAAAAGATTAATTTTCAATCACAATTTCTCGAACATTGTTTAAATCCAAGTGAATGTCCACATGAGAAGTGATTGCTGATGTCGCTTAACCGCCTTACTCAAGGAGCTAGGATTATACTATGTTCCCTCTCTATCCAGACCACATTTTCTCGAGAAAAAAGGGGGCAAGGCCAACAGTTTCTTGCGTTTCTCATGGTCGGTCAGCCACTCACATGTTTGAAATTTTGATGCATTAAAATGTCTTGTGCATTTCTTATTTCTTTCTCTGTGAGTACTTTCAATCTTTATATCAGGTGTCGACCTACCCTGCTTGACGACTGTCATCTTTTCAGCATATTCCCTTCAGACGAAAGGCGTGGTCATGATCTCATCTGCAGTACTAAACATAGCGTCACATCAACCACGTAAAAACAAATTATGGAATTCTACCGAATCTGGGTGTTCGAGTCAGATGCATTGCTCTGCATTCATTGGCGAACGCTCATCATCTGACCACAGTCTTGTCTGAACGTCAGTCGTCTGTTACTGTTGACGCAGTTGCCTCTCCGACATTAAACGAAGCCAGGATCAATTGGGTTGCGGTTCCCTTACTATATTTAGACACCGCACCTCGATCAAGAATTACGTAGAATATCATTGGAGAAATTGGAGAAGGCAAAGCATTAAGTCAATCGAGAAAGCCAATATTGGCGCGGGCGCGTGCGCTTACTCACCACACGCACACCACTCTCTTTCGCTCTGTCTGAACATCAATGCACCGTCTGAATACACAACTATCTTGTGTCTCTGACTGTCCGAAGAAAACAGCTGTGATTCGAGCACGTGCTGCAAAACTGTTCACTCTTGAGGTTGAACGTCTGATTTTGAGACGAAAAACTGCACAGCTATCACGAGAAGCTATTGAATTTAAACGAAATCTAATGAATGATGACACTTTTCACTTTTATAGTTGGAAAATTATTTTTGAGGATGCGCCGAAGGCTTCGCAGGTACGGAAAAGACGACACTGGAACAATAATGTTTAAGTCTTCTATAAGTCACAGGCATCAATGTCTCACTTCTGCATCTTCTGAATCTTGTTAAACAACATTTTCAAGACACATAGAAGGAAATCGAACTAAAGGTTGACTTTCTAAAATTGAGATCTGTTCGACATTGATGGTAGATGACTTTGACACACGACACGTTTTGATCACTTATAAAGCACACTGATCAGTTATAAGGTTGTAAGGTATGCTGACAGAAGAAGCAGGGTCAATGCGTAGTTCCGTACACGTGTATTCTTGATGTAATTGAAAGTTCAATAATTTTACATCTGTAATACTAAGCCAAGCTTGATAGGGTGTTACTCTAATGTACTTTTCTTCTATTCGACACTATCATCGATTGTGAAGTAAATCTTATTTTGATCACGTGATCACATAGTGTCGCAAAAAATGGAGCGGGATCTCCTATTCAAACGCCTGCATACTTCAGTACAATGTGGGATAGTGAAGTAGCTGGTCTTTATCACAAAAGTCCGACTTTTTGCCCTGTTCAAGTTAGTTGGCCTATATTTAATCCCTAATAACAGACAAATAATTTATCTTTGTGTATAACTGAATGTATCTCTGAATATTATGTCACTCAATTTGTATTGTGCAAGGCACAGTATATCGACTAGACCTAGACAACAGCATGTCGTCAAAATGTAAAAACAAATCAATCCAAATGATGTCAAATAATCAATCTCTAAAAACAATGATGCTTGCCTACACTACATTCAATACAAATTTATCACTCAAAACGAAAATTACTATCAATACCGTTCAAATTGAAAAGTGGCAACAAAACCGATGAACTCAGATGAAAGCGGATGAACATAGCAAACGACATCAAAGCCAAATAACATCGACTCACACGCACTGCTTAGCAAAACTCAAAGAGGCAATGTAAATGTACAAGTAGATGTAAATCTTATCCCGTGTTTGAACCAACTCCGAATTTAATAACATGTGAAGCCTCTGTCGCAAAAATCAATTTCGTCATGGCTATTCTGTCAATATGATCCGATTACTCAAGACAACAAGACAACAACTTGCTAGCACTCAGCCTACAGCCCATTGACAAGTATATGATTATGATTATGGTTCATTCAATCGTGTCCAACAACACAGCAAGAAATGTGCCTACTTTCTCTCATCTGAGACAGAGCTTGTCAATTTCGAATGCTTGTGCAGAATTTTGGCCTTTCATGGCAGACACATCGGTTGATACCGACGATATGGATAAACATTAATAAAAATTAATAAAAATTAATATGGATCATTAATAAATAACCACTCTTGCCGATGTTGTTATTCATTCCGTCGAGTTGTGATGACCAAAACTGCATTAAGGCCACCGTTTGGTCATTATAGGCCTACTATATCAGATGGAGACATCTAGACAGAAAACAGCATAGAAATTAGCTGCATTATATGGCTAGCGTGGTTTCAGTTTTTATCATTCGTTATCCTTTCATTTCTTATCCATATAGCGCTATCTGCACACTACAATATAGTTAAAGCAGACTTGGAATAAACACTGAAATGTGAGGGATAGCTGGCCTTCACTCGATGGGAGAGCCTGCCTCACAGATATCATCAGGATTATTTGATGTCCATGTAAGTGAACAGCAAGTTAAAGTCAACTACTTCAAATGTAAGACTATTTCAATTCAGCTGGAGGTTGCAGAATGTCTTCGACAATAATTCGTGAAAAATTCTTGTCTTTTTACCATGGAAATACTTGTAGATGTTCAGTGATTTGAAATATTAGATGAAACGAATGTCTCTTACCGACACCTCCGCCTTCTAAAATGATTATTTATAAATAGAACTTCAGATTTTCAGCTGCAGATAAGAATGACCTGTCCTTATTCTAGACTAATCAGTTTCATATTTGCAATGCACTCTCTTATCTTGCATGTTGACATCAAAAGTTGTCTTGCGTGAAAATGCAGAGAAATTGACATAAGCGGACGAAGTAGGGAATGAATAGATGACAACTCTTGACCAGACTTTATAACATGACCAGATCATTTCAGAAGCTCAGCATTGCTTTATGGAATCAATGTTGAACTTTGTTCAGAGAAAATCACTGGTTCAATCCTGATTCAGAAGATCTTCCTAACTTCACTTCTAAGTGAGGTTGAAGTGCGCTTTTTTGTTAATGAATTTGTAACGTCACACAGTGGCTTCATGTATATTGCTGTGACCATGGAAAGCGAACACTCTATGAAAGGAGTTCCGAAACACTCTTTTAAACGTCGGATTAGCATAATTGATTGACAATGGGGTCCGTCTAATTTTACATCTAGTAAGCTGCAAATTCCAAGAAGCAATGTACAGTACGCGCCATATTACTTGGGACACCTGCTTTTTCACAGTTATTATCGCCTATATTTTACAATGTTGCTTCAATTTGAACTAACTGCTGCTTGATTGTGACTTGGGTCATAAGTTACTTAGCCTGTAGTTTTCCGCTCTGTTACTCATTATGAAAGGCAGTACATATTGTCGTATGTATAAATATTGCGCGCCAAATTACGTACTTGGGACAGTTAGAAAAGACGGCTTTATCGCACGATAAAAACAAATTTTTATTTTTAAGCAAAACCAAAGTTATGCATATGGATAATTTCACTTGTAGCACACTCAAAAAACAACTATTCAATCGTCAGAATTTTGTATGGTCTCCTTTTGCATCGATCACGGCGCGAATTCTATGTGGCATACTGTCTTTGAGCTTTGCGAGAGTCTCGGGGAGGGTTGCATCACGAAACCTGTGATGAATAACGGAGGAGATCAGTTCTTGCTTGCAGGTTGTGGTTTTACCAGCAATCCGACGTTTGATGATGCCCCAGACATTTTCGATGGGACATAAATCTGAGGAATTCCCCGGCCAATCCAGGGTGGCGATGTTTTCACAGTCTAGGAATTGCTTGATGACCTTTGCTTTGTGGCAAGGTGCGCCGTCATGCATAAAAATACAATCACCGTTTGGAAACCATTGATGCAGCTGTGGAAGAGTTATTCTAGTCAGCACGGTCTTGTATTGAGCAGCATTCATATTGCCTTCGACAATGTATAATCTGTAGGGTGCTTCACAGTTTGTTTGATTGGGACGGGAGATCCTCTGATGTGCCAAGCACGCATCTTTTCAGCGCCCTTGCATTCAAAAAGATTTTCATCGCTGAAACACACCCGTCGCCATTGTTCCAACGACCAATCAGCATGCTTTTTGGCAAAAGTCAAGCGTTTGCGCATTATGGCAGAAGTGATCTTCGACACGCGTCCAGGAATCACCGAGCGGCAATATTTTTGCAAACGTAAGTAAGTAAGCGTTTATTTCTCGTAAATGAAAATCTATACAGAGTGTTACAACTACATTCAAGTGAACTTCAAGTAATATGAAACAGTAAAAATAAAAAAATTTTTGCTGCAAAATCACACAATATGCGTACATGTACATTGAAAGATATGCTAACTATGTTTAAAAGAGCACTTTATATTATGCTGAATCATAAAAGGGAAAAAGGAACGAGCGAATTTTTCTGTTCGAACAATAGGATAGGAATAGTTATTTGAAAGAGCTAATTTACACGGCAAAAGATCGCTCAACAAATGCTCTGAGTCACTTTCAATTACACTGAACAAGTTTTGTGACAATTTAATTCGCCTACGTTCTAAAACAACATCACATTTGTCACATTTTGATAGACCATTGTACATAATGCGATGGGCTCTCTTTTCAACTTTTACAAGCATATTGTTATCTTTTTTATTGAGGCCAACGAAGACTGGAGAAGCATAGTCAAAAACTGATCGAATGATTGCCAAATATATGTCATGTAACTTTATAGTGGAAACAAGGGGCTTTAATCGGCGAAGAAGATGTAAGCGACGACTGGCCTTTACACGCAAGTAATTCACATGATTGTCCCATGTTAATGTTTTTCTCATACAATGATGAAAGTCATCCCAGTAGCCATTTATAATAGAATATAATGCTTACTAATTTAAATTATTAGTTAAAGTAGTCCTAAGGAGGACTGATGGCGTTCTCCAATCCGCAAGTGTACAAAAGCAATGCTACTGTAACCATTGGATTAATCAGTTCTTAAAAGAACTCAATGTAGCTTTCTCGTGGCAACGAATTAAAATTGATCAGCTTTGGCCCAATATCTGGTAAAAATGGAAATCTTAAGACTTGTAATACTACTCATTCTTGCTGTTAATATACTAATACCATAGATTCCAAACACTACCGTATACACGTTCAAAACAGACGTCTAATATACTGTACCGACTACAGATGCTGATAGTGGAAATAGAATAAGACAATGGTCACCATAGGTTAAGGAAATTAGAAATGGATATTATAAAACAACAGGAAACCGATGAATAAAAATTGGAAAAGTGGAGGTAAAATATGGAAATACAACGATGCTACTACACTGATTACAAGTGAACTATATCTGACACTACTCGAAGTGGATAATGGTAAGAGTAGATAAGTGGAAAGTGGATAATGGAGGTAAACAATAGAACTACAATGACACTCTACTACACCGAAAGCAATGAAACTATACACACTATACCTAAGACTACACATGGAAAATACTATTTCTTTACTTGAATTTGTTATCGCCAGTTTCTTCATCCGTCTATAGTACTTTATGTAATTCCACATTTCTTCATTTGAATTACAATACATCGACCACTACTTCAGTTACCGATTAAGGGATATAAAACATAATACTGCAGTCCGTCAGTCATCAGCAGGTACTCGTCTAGTTGTGTTTCGACCCCTAACCTGAACACTCAAACCCAGACGAGCGGGGTCCCACACATAGTGGCTGACAAAATACTGAATAGGTAGTGATATGTCTTGAAAGATATGTCACAAAGATAAATCAGACATAATTCAATTGTTGCGTTTCCCACATGTAAACAGATCCTGTCATTAAATTCATCCCATCAATAAATACAGTATGCTTTTTGCGATCCTCACATGTAAACAAATCCTGTACATCAATCTTTGCCTTTTCGATTCCCTCAAGTAAACAGATCCTGTTCATCCTCGAATCCCATAAAGATGTAATCGCTGTGTGAAAAATATGTAATCCGCCTTTACACAAACTTCGCCTCATACATCAAGACTTAACAATGGGAGCTCTCTCATCTCCCGTAAGCCACGCTAAGCGCTCTGTATTCACTCTTCACCGCCCACCCCCCGTATGATGGCTACAAGTCATTGTTAGTCGTTTATTCACCTATGCAGCAAGGCATTAAGGAAAATGTGAGTCGTTTGTTGGTCGCGTGCCTCATTGAAATTCACAGAGTGAAGTGAATTGTCGAGCCGAGAAAAGACCATATTTGTGAAGCGATTCATTATGCCTTGTGAGAGCCTTTTCTGTGTAACTCATCAAGTCATGCTGAGAATAACCTCTAGATTTCATGATATTTAGTGTCTTGTTAGTTTTGTGTACAGCGTCTTGTAACTTCGAGCATATTCTACAATATCTGACTACCTGCGACGCGAAAACATGAAGGGCCATCTGTAATGGGATCATGCTCTCCGGAAAAGTCAGTTGCACTACAGAGAAAGAGAAGTCATCTACCTTGTGATATACTGAAGTTCTCAAGCTGTTCTGTGAGATTTGTATTTTCACATCAAGGTAAACTACCTCTTTATTGTTATCACCATTTCTCTCCGCCAACAAGTCAGGTGGATAAATTCTTTGAATCAACGAATTAAAGTGTTTATAATTGACAACACATATATCGTCTATGTATCTTGATGTAGGTGATAACAAGCGTGCTAAATGATATTTCTTAGTTTTTATCAAATTTTGCATAAAAACATATTCGCAGTGTAAGAGGAATAGGTCAGCTAGGAGTGGACTAGAATTTCCTCCCATTGGAATGCCTTTAATCTGCCTGAAAACTAAATTACCGAATGTGACGTAGGTCTGTGATAATAGGAAATGTATGGCTTCTTTTAACTTCTGTTTATCAAAACAGTGATAACCACTATATTTTTTCATTGAGCAAAAGGACTTATCATATCCAATGCAAATAAATTTTCTATTTGAGGAATTAAACACCAAATCCATAATAGCGAATATGTAATCTTCAATCAATTTTTGATCAAGATTCGTATATAAGGTTGAAAAATCGAAAACTTGCAATGAATGAACTTGTGTCGAATTTAATCTGTGTAGAAATTCTTGTGTGGACTTTATACTCCAGAAGCAATCGAAACCGCTGTTTCTCTTAATTGCCATACAATATCTCTGAAAATTGTCACGCAAAATACTTAAGGCTGAATTTACTTTGATGGAAAGCTTTTTCGATGTGCATTGTCGTGCTCCTGCTATGAATCTAAATTTGCATGGAGTTTTGTGAAATTTTGGAATCCAATATAATTTTGGTAATTTTCTGTCTTTTTCACAGACAGATAGTTTAAACTCGCTTTTCATAATTGTTGTGTGTTGTTCAATTACATTCTGCGCTAAAATTTGCTCTGGACCATAGGTATCATTACCCGATATGTTCGACGTGGAAATATCAATTCCCAACTCGGATAAGAGAATTTGGAGATAAAACTTTTTGCAAATGAAGGCATAATTATTAGATGCTTTATCAACTGGCGTAATTATGACGTCATTCTGCAATTCTTTCAGATTTTTACCCATTTTGACATTAATCTTGTGTCGATTAGTGTGTGCGCGAAATCTATTCGAGGATTTCTTAGCAAGATATATTCGATCTTTAATCAGTGCCATGATTCTTGATTTCCACGCTGAGAATAAAGTAGCCTCAAGCTTCTCTTTCTTACTTATTTTGTAATATGCTCATCTAATGAATTACTAATTTGAGTTGTTATGGCACTCCAACTAAGGCTTTTGGGGATTCTGTGTTTGGTACCAAAACTGAAGAGTTGACGTAAGTCTTCATCATCCACAATATCCAGATCACCCGTTATTACGTGACCATAATGTGGGTAAACAAAAGATTGCCTCTTGCTACATGAGCATGGATTGTTCATGATGTGCATCACATCCTGAAACTTTAGGTTATTCAAAAAACGCCCATAATTGCAAAACATCAATGCAGTGGGTTTATCTAATTTATAGAATATTTTCGGTGGATAACGTTCTTGAATTGTGCTTGGAATTAGCTTGCACACACTGTGATCGCAGAATATAGACATGAGATTGAGTGAGTCTATTGTCTGAGATTCGAACGGGATGATTATGGTTGCTCGTTCTTTCACATTTTTGTTCTCCGAGTCTAGGTTAAGTTTATTTTGAATGTATGCTGTTAGTACAAATGTCATCATGTTTGCCTCATCCCTTGTCTTGCCTAGAATGGCTCTTAGCATAGTTTTAGGGAGAGATTTTAGAAGATGATAAAACCTTGACATCCTACGCGTCTCAAAAGAATCTTGTAATTCTTGATAGGTATTGTCAAGTTCCATAATACCTGAGCTTTTTCTACCCGATTTTCTTATTCCATGACTCCTTTTTCGTCTGCTAATCGGATAACTAAAAAATTGATCATTGGATATGGACTGCTGAGATACACATCCACCTCCCAAAACTCTATCATTCAAACCCAAGGGGTATAAGGTATTGAGCATCTTGATATGCATGTCTTCCTTGCGGTTGAGCTCTCTGTTTATCTCTTCCGGTGATATGTATATATTGTCATCAACATGATCAATAATTTGCAATTCAACATCAGTCCAAGAATGATGATCTTGCTTAAAGTGATTGCTAAGATATGTGTTTAAGTGACCTTTTAATACTGAATGACGATGACCATTTAATCTACAATGTAGCGGTTGCTTTGTCTGTCCTACATATTGCATTCCACATCTGCTACATGATATAAGATAAATAACATTTCTACTTTTACAAGTAAAAACACCTGGCTGATCAAAGATAAACCGGTTGCCTGTACTGAAACTTTCGTAGCAATTTTCGGTATTCAAAGATTTACAGCAAAGACATCTATTGCTACCACAAAATCTAATGTTTTTCAAAGTAGAGGGCGCTATCCACTCCTTCGCATTAACGCTGAACACTTTTCGTACCATATAAACCATGAGAAAATTTGCCAGAGCCTCGAAAAGAGCGAGGAATTTGCCGAGGTTGGACTTTCAAATTCCTGCCATCTATTGGCATTTGCGCCTAAGTGACTATGTATGATAATTATTAAGATGTGGGACAAATTAGGCATTTCGCCAGCTAGCAGAGGTCCAGTAGCGGGGTCGTGAAACCACCTGCATCTGAAGACATACTATCCAAGTAATTCTCATACAATGATGAAAGTCATCCCAGTAGCCATTTATAATAGAATATAATGCTTACTAATTTAAATTATTAGTTAAAGTAGTCCTAAGGAGGACTGATGGCGTTCTCCAATCCGCAAGTGTACAAAAGCAATGCTACTGTAACCATTGGATTAATCAGTTCTTAAAAGAACTCAATGTAGCTTTCTCGTGGCAACGAATTAAAATTGATCAGCTTTGGCCCAATATCTGGTAAAAATGGAAATCTTAAGACTTGTAATACTACTCATTCTTGCTGTTAATATACTAATACCATAGATTCCAAACACTACCGTATACACGTTCAAAACAGACGTCTAATATACTGTACCGACTACAGATGCTGATAGTGGAAATAGAATAAGACAATGGTCACCATAGGTTAAGGAAATTAGAAATGGATATTATAAAACAACAGGAAACCGATGAATAAAAATTGGAAAAGTGGAGGTAAAATATGGAAATACAACGATGCTACTACACTGATTACAAGTGAACTATATCTGACACTACTCGAAGTGGATAATGGTAAGAGTGGATAAGTGGAAAGTGGATAATGGAGGTAAACAATAGAACTACAATGACACTCTACTACACCGAAAGCAATGAAACTATACACACTATACCTAAGACTACACATGGAAAATACTATTTCTTTACTTGAATTTGTTATCGCCAGTTTCTTCATCCGTCTATAGTACTTTATGTAATTCCACATTTCTTCATTTGAATTACAATACATCGACCACTACTTCAGTTACCGATTAAGGGATATAAAACATAATACTGCAGTCCGTCAGTCATCAGCAGGTACTCGTCTAGTTGTGTTTCGACCCCTAACCTGAACACTCAAACCCAGACGAGCGGGGTCCCACACATAGTGGCTGACAAAATACTGAATAGGTAGTGATATGTCTTGAAAGATATGTCACAAAGATAAATCAGACATAATTCAATTGTTGCGTTTCCCACATGTAAACAGATCCTGTCATTAAATTCATCCCATCAATAAATACAGTATGCTTTTTGCGATCCTCACATGTAAACAAATCCTGTACATCAATCTTTGCCTTTTCGATTCCCTCAAGTAAACAGATCCTGTTCATCCTCGAATCCCATAAAGATGTAATCGCTGTGTGAAAAATATGTAATCCGCCTTTACACAAACTTCGCCTCATACATCAAGACTTAACAATGGGAGCTCTCTCATCTCCCGTAAGCCACGCTAAGCGCTCTGTATTCACTCTTCACCGCCCACCCCCCGTATGATGGCTACAAGTCATTGTTAGTCGTTTATTCACCTATGCAGCAAGGCATTAAGGAAAATGTGAGTCGTTTGTTGGTCGCGTGCCTCATTGAAATTCACAGAGTGAAGTGAATTGTCGAGCCGAGAAAAGACCATATTTGTGAAGCGATTCATTATGCCTTGTGAGAGCCTTTTCTGTGTAACTCATCAAGTCATGCTGAGAATAACCTCTAGATTTCATGATATTTAGTGTCTTGTTAGTTTTGTGTACAGCGTCTTGTAACTTCGAGCATATTCTACAATATCTGACTACCTGCGACGCGAAAACATGAAGGGCCATCTGTAATGGGATCATGCTCTCCGGAAAAGTCAGTTGCACTACAGAGAAAGAGAAGTCATCTACCTTGTGATATACTGAAGTTCTCAAGCTGTTCTGTGAGATTTGTATTTTCACATCAAGGTAAACTACCTCTTTATTGTTATCACCATTTCTCTCCGCCAACAAGTCAGGTGGATAAATTCTTTGAATCAACGTGTGTCATTCAAAATAACACCTAGACATTTTGCCATAGAAACTCGATTTACAGAAAGTGGCTCATCAAAAAATATGGGATTTCGGGAAACAAGCATGACATTAGACTTACTGGTATTCAACGTTAATATATTTAATGAACACCATCGTGCAACGTTCAAAGTTTCATCTTCAATAGCGCTACGAATACAAGATGCATTACCGTTGGAAAATGGAACAACAATGCTGACATCATCGGCATATTTGACCATAGTACTCTCGTCAGATATACAACACAGATCTTTTATATACAGACAAAAAATGAAAGGTCCCAACACTGAACCTTGTGGGACACCACGAGAAATATTGACTGAACGAGAGAAGTGCCCATCTATTTTTACAACAGCTTTTCTGTGCTCAAAATAGGATCTAAGCCAAACAACGAGTTCGATCGGAAAGTGCATATTCAACATCTTTTCAAATACAATATTGTGATCAACACAGTCAAATGCTCTTGTCAAGTCAAAATTCAGAATTGCACAACCAAATTTTTGCCGATCATCAAAAGCACGCAGTGAAGCATCAACTAGCTTAATTAGAGCGGTGGTGGTGGAAGATCCTTTTCGGAAACCATGTTGCTCTCTTCCAAAATTTATGAAAAACATTTCGGCATAGCGGTTAAGAATAATTCGTTCCAGTAGTTTGGAGAGAACTGAAAAAGTTGAAATATATCGCAGTTTTTCTACATCAGGAGGCTTAGTTTTGGGAAGCGGGACAATAACTGCAGTCTTCCATCGGGACGGGAATATCATCTCCTTCAAGGAAGAATTATAAATGGCAGCCAACGGCTTTGAAATGACATCTGCGAGAAGTTTATATAACCGAGTAGGAATAGTGTCAATGCCAGATGATTTATTGAGAGGCAGCTTTTTCAACATGTTGTATACCTCTTGACTTGTCACTTCATTGAACCAATTTTCATTTAAATTGCCACATGCATTTATCTTCATCATATCATCAATAGAAGAGAAGCATTGAGCAACTTTATCAGCAATAAGATCAAGAAGATTGTCAACACTGCCTTTCTCTGAAATCAAATGAGAAAAGTCATTTATAGTTTTCGGCTTAGTTTGACAAGCAAACAATTCCCAGAGTCCATTCGGAGAAGACATTATTTTACTTGCCCAAATCTCTTTAGCACGAAGAATTTCTTTTTTCACCTTTTCTTTCAGCTCGTTATATCGTACCCAGTTCTTTGCACGAAAAGCAGCCCACCGCTCGTGAATAAGATTTTTTGTGAGTGGTGTCATCCATTCTTTATCATTCTGAGTTATTGGAATGTATTTGAATAGAACAAACTTTTCGATCAAAAAGTTCAAACAGTTGATGAAGGCATCCAACTTTTGTTCAACACCATCTACACCTTGAGTAACACCACTCCAATCGATTTTACAAGCGTGGTAATACAAAGCATCAATATTCGATTGTCTAAAATCATAAAGTCTATGATATCGTACACAGTTGGATTGTACATGACTTTGATTCTTAGGAGTGCAGGTTAGCATCAAGTGATCGGACGTACCAAGCGGAGCATCATATTTTACACCAGTTTCATCATAAATCATGCACAAATCTTTAGATACAAGAATGTGATCAAGGATGGCATTTTTTCTTGTCGACTGAACAATGAGATCAATTAAATCTAAATCAAAACACAATGCTTCAATATTGAAAGAATTCAAATCACCAACTACAATTTGATGAAAATGTGGCTTTCTTGTTAGAAAATCGTCGAAAATTTCCAATATACTGGTATGGATGCTAGAGAGTTCTTCGGAGCTTAAATTAGGAGGTATATACAAGCACAACAGTAGAATATTCAGAGAATTGAACTCTACAATCAAATATTCTATGTCGCACCGGAGATGGTACATAGATGTAATATTCAAAAATGGCAAAATTGAATTTACATACACAGCGACTCCTCCACCTCTACGATGGCAGCGATCATTTCGAATACTCAAATATCCTGGGATATCAATAAGAGTTGAGTCAACCATATCACTTAACCATGTTTCTGTCACACAAATTAAATCAGGAGATTTCAGTGAAGCAGCAATTTTAAGCTCATCAATTTTCGGTAGCAATGAACGAGCATTTAAAAGAGTAATAGAGGGATAGCCGACACTCGGTAAAAACCTCAATGAAAATTTGAATTTATATTTCCATTTGTCTGCACTTGTACAATCTTTCCTCTCTTAATCACAACGTCTTCACCACGATCTCGTCTGCTTTTCAAATCAAGACGGAGAGCCTTGCATTTCTCTCTTTCCATCTTTGTTTGGTCAGGATTAATGTAAATATTCGAAAATGATGTTGTATTTCGAAGCTTTCGAGCATTTCGAAGCATGTTTCCACGTACATCATCATCAGCACATTTGAATCTGAGAAGACGAGGCTGAACAGAAGCCGATGCTCGTCCAATACGATGACAAGCTGTAGCGTCAACTGAAAAAATTCCAATAGCCTCACAGATTTTAGCGACGGACTCTTTATCACTTTCAATTCTTGATTCGGCAGAGCCTGATGTTATTTCAGCAAGACCTGATATAATCAGGAAGCTACGTCTCTTCAAGCGTTCTTGGAACTCATTGCACATATCCTCAATGGTGACAGGATTTGTATTTGCAATTTTGTTGTACTCATTTTGCAGAATATCATATTTCTTCTGCAAATCTGTGTGTTTCTCAATCAGCAAGTTCAATTGATCTGATACTGGCTTCAGATGTTTCTGAAGATGAGTCTCGAATAATGATGATAAAGCATTGCTGTCAAGTGATTCTCTTGTTCTCGTTGGAGAAACCGATAGAGCTCTATTGTTTGTTTGACTTTTCAAATGCATTATACCGGTAGCTTTGACCATATCTTTCTTAGTTATTTGTGTCTTCTTTAGAAGGTCAGACTCAGACATAGATATCATTTCATCCAAGGTCACCATTTTTAAAAAAGTCAAAAATGGTGCACGACGGATTCGAACTCAGTGTACAAAGCTTTACAGTCACAAACGATACCGCCAAACCACTAGATCAGTTGATCACTAGAGAAATCAAAGATGATGTAATTCCAGCAAATCGTAAAAGGTGTCGCGTGACGCAGCGAAGTTTTCGATTGAAAATTCCAAGTTGTGACAGTGCCAGAGGCAAGAATGAAGACAACTCACTGCTGAATTACACGCTGCCGACGAAATAATCCAGAATTACGAATGATGTGAGCACTTTGGACGAAAACCAGTAGGACAGCGATAGACACGAGGACATACAGATTCTGATGATATAATATTTGGAGAGATTTCGACGAATAACACCAAAATAAAGGCAAGAATCACTATGTTCGCTGAAAGTAACGAGAGCAACCGACCACCGCGCACGACCTTAGAACGTCTTTGAACAGTTCTCAGCGAAGGCCTTGCACCATCGTGTTCCAATTTTGAGTGCAGTTGGTGAGCATTGCTAAGTGGAGCACGGCGAAAATTTCGGAGCAACAGTCGCTCTTGCTTCGGAGTCATTCAAGAAGAAGAGTTGAAGAAGACGTTTAACATCTAGCTAGACCAAGAAGATTATAAAAAAGCAAGTGCCCCAAGTAATTTAGCCATACAACATTCTGACGATTGAATAGTTGTTTTTTGAGTGTGCTACAAATGAAATTATCCATTTGCATAACTTTGGTTTTGCTTAAAAATAAAAATTTGTTTTTATCGTGCGATAAAGCCGTCTTATCTAACTGTCCCAAGTAATTTGGCGCGCAATATTTATACATACGAGAATATGTACTGCTTTTCATAATGAATAACAGAGCCGAAAACTACAGGCTAAGTAACTTATGACCCAAGTCACAATCAAGCAGCATTTAGTTCAAATTGAAGCAACATTGTAAAATATAGGCGATAATAACTGTGAAAAAGCAGGTGTCCCAAGTAATATGGCGCGTACTGTAACAAGGAGCATAATTAAGATAACAAATTGTGCAATTACTTCCTCATAGTAATCTAGCCGATTAAGGACAGAGGTCCTTGCTATTTTCTTTCAACTGGAGAGTTGTGCAAATGAAAAACAATCTCAAGTGCCGACCCTGACGAGCTGTGGCCGTCCTATTTACATTGATTTCGTCCTCAAGAGGTTGAAGCTCTCTTTAAGCATCATTTTATTGAATCTCAAGTCTACCACTTGATGCAAGATTTATCCTTTAATTCACTAACAAAATATTTAATGATTCTCTTTTCCATTCATCTTTCCACCTACGCCTCCCACTGACCTGCGATAATATTTTAAAGGTCATTTCATATGAAAGCAACGGTCTAAAAAGCAAAGAAATTACTAAACAATTTTGTTGCTCTATCAGACACAAGTGGGCTACAGCTTCCAATATTTTGAGTAGGAAAAACAATGAAATGACAGAAGCTATGAAATATTCTTATGAAAAAGATCCATCAAGAAAGAATTGATGCGAGACATGAAACTGGTAGTGCAGAAATAGATGATTGATAGCGAAATCAACTTCAAGGAAATCAGATGTAGCATGTTCATCACGAGATTATTGCGGTCCGTGAAAATGATGCCACAGTCCGCAGTTTGGGAGCTTTATGACGATAAAGGACCAGAACGCACATGCGCATTGAAAGCAATGCATTGACAGCGACATTCAAGCGATGGCGGTTTCCAGTGGTTGACAATGGGAAGATACCGGCAGCTTGTCGTTGTACTTTGTACTGATTTACGGTTGTTATCATTTCTCTTTAATTATAAAATCATTTTGATGAAACAGTTTTCAATATATCTCCTTTCGGCCAGAATTTCAACTATGAAGGGTTTGATTCTTCTTAAGATCTAGCAGCGTTGACCTTTGTCGATGTCTAAACGAGCGGGTAAAGTTGTCATCATCAAACATCTGTTGGCTCATGCCAGTGAATGCATTACTCTGCATTCATTGGCGAACGCTCATCATCTGATCGCAGTCTTGTCTGAACGTCAGTCGCCTGCTACTGTTGACGTAGTTGCCTCTCCGACATTAAACGAAGCCAGGATCAATTGGGTTGCGGTTCCCTTACTATATTTAGACACCGCGCCTCGATCAAGAATTGCGTAGAATTTCATTGCAAACTTTGAAGAAGGCTTGCATTAAGTCAATCTAGAAAGCCAATATTGGCGCGGGCGCATGCGCTTACTCACCACACGCACACCACTCTCTTTCGCTCTGTCTGAACATCAATGCTCCGTCTGAATACACAACTATCTTGTGTCTCTGACTGTCCGAAGAAAACAGCTGTGATTCGAGCACGTGCTGCAAAACTGTTCACTCTTGAGGTTGAACGTCTGATTTTGAGACGAAAAACTGCACAGCTATCACGAGAAGCTATTGAATTTAAACGAAATCTAATGAATGATGACACTTTTCACTTTTATAGTTGGAAAATTATTTTTGAGGATGCGCCGAAGGCTTCGCAGGTACGGAAAAGACGACACTGGAACCAGGGAATGACGCGGTTAATCTTATAAATTAACCGGTTAAGTAACCGGTTAATCGGTTAAGAAAAAATTAACCGCGGTTAATCAACCTATTAAAAATTGTAACTAAAAATGCAAGCTATTTCATTGACACTTTCACAAGATTTTATAGGCACGTTTTCTTATTGCTAGTAGGCCCTACAGAGCAAGAAATCCGCAGGTCTAAATTAGTGCCCACAGAAATTGCTTCAGACAAGACATACATAGCCTATGTAAGATAATCAAGTTGCACAATTTAGTATTCAGTATCTTATCACTTTAGTTTGTTGGTATTATTTTTTCTCTTCTCTATACTATATCACTCGCACAAAAAAACAAGTTTCGGTCAATATCTATTAATTCTGATGCATAAAACTACGTCATCGAATAAAAAGGAATTACACATGCCGCATGGTATCTACCATATACTGATTTCCATGTAAGTTTGGTGAATAATTTCAACAATGAGTTAAGAATTGTAGTGTAAAAATAATATGGCACTTGCGGTTTTCTTTTGAAGACGCATTCGTTTCTTGTCAAAGATATTACAAAACGCTGAAAAGAAACGTTCACTGCTTGCAGATGTAGCTTGAACGGCAAGACACTGCTTGGCAAGTTTTTGAAGTTTTAGAAAATATAACCCATGTATTTTCCACCATTCCAATGGATCAACATCTAGGTCAGTAACGCACATCTCGTAATTCTGCATTTCTTGCAAATTTGTCTGTTTGACATTTATTAAAGGAGTACTTTCCAAAAGCAATGATAATCGACTTCGTTTCTCACATGCTTTAGTTGGCGGGCACTTCAGTTCGGAGGAATCCGCTTGTTCCCAAATGCTTTGTTTTACTTTCTTCTTCATATCTTGAGGCAAGAAATCGAGTTATTTCCACGAGGTGAAATTCAAAGCCTCAGTACAAGTGAGTCACGTGTTTTGGTTTCTCTCACACTGAATAGCCAGTGTTAAGCAACGGTTTCTCGTAAATTTTGTTTCTTATAATAGATTCACGTTTCCGATGATCTAAAGCAGATGTTTTATAAGTTTTACCACTGATTGGACGCAGGGACGTAGGCAGGATTTTCAAAGGGGGGAGCGCCGCTCCCACCGCTCCCCCTCTGCCTACGTCCCTTATTGGACGTCGGTTACATGCTTAATTCTTACTATAAAATATTGATTTAACACCCTCCTTGAACATTTTTTTTAACCGCGGTTAACCGGTTAAAGACTTTTAAGAGTTTAAGAGTTTTAGAGTTTTTAGACTTAAGAGTTTTCAAACCGGTTAACCGGTTAACCGCGTCATTCCCTGACTGGAACAATAATGTTTGAGTCTTCTATAAGTCACAGGCATCAATGTCTCACTTCTGTATCTTCTGAATCTTGTTAAACAACATTATCAAGACAAAGAGAAAGAAATTGAACTAAAAGTCGACTTTCTGAAATTGAAACTGTTTTTCTCCGGGAAACGTTCTCTCTGAGTGCTGAATTGCATTGAGTGTTTGTCAACAAAAGTCTCCGTCAGTAAAGACAGAACACACAGCAGTGAAATTGTACGGAGACTCAGTAGCATTGAGGTGGCATACACTCATAACATAAGACCGCACATGCAGGAGAACAACATTGTAGACATCGGAGGAATGAAAGCACGCGTCTCAGGCCATAAGCTGCAAAAATAGTTGCCACAAACAATACAGATGAAATATCCACAAAGCAAAATAAATTGTCAGTAATATAAAGTATTAATTGATACAAATCCGCTAAGAATGTATAGGCATCAGGTGCGTACCGAAGAGGGAGACCGGTTGAGCAACCCCGAAAGTTTTAACGATGACTTCTGAACCAAGCTAAAATGAGCATTACGCTTGACTCGAGCATTAAGGGTCGGAATTTTACAATGGTAATGAATTCTTGAGGTAATAGTACATGCGTCTGTATCAATGCGTGTTAATTTCTCGTCCAATTTTATGGCTGTTAGGCATCAATGTTCAATTAGTGAATGAACATAGCTTGCGTCAAAGTAAACATGTTTTGGTCATAATTCAGAACACTTTATCAGCTATAAATTGAAGTATCAGTCGAAAGTCACGAATGAGATGATAAGACGAGGCACTAGCGCCTACTACTTTCTGCAAACTTGTGAAGAGATGGATCAATTGAGATTGGTCTGCTTATGTGATATATGATATTTATCAAATCTCAACAGATGTAACCACCACGAGACATGTTTCGGCCTGTTGGGCCTCATCAGTCGTGGGTAGGTTTGAACCAGCGACGTTGGAGCTAGAGGGCGCGCAAGCATACCCTCTAACCACAAGGCCACCGGACCATCTGTTGAGAGCGTGAATTAGCCAGGAAGGCACTGCTTTAACGCAGGCACGTGGAGGGCGGAATGCTTTCGCAATCACTTAATACCGCATCCGAAATTGAGGCGCTTCACGCAGGCGCTACTCATTACATGTTTAGACAAATAACCTGGCAATTGATAAATTTATCAGATCTCAACAGATGTAACCACCACGAGACATGTTTCGGCCTGTTGGGCCTCATCAGTCGTGGGTAGGTTTGAACCAGCGACGTTGGAGCTAGAGGACGTACAAGCATACCCTCTAACCACAAGGCCTGCGTTAAAGCAGTGCCTTCCTGGCTAATTCACGCTCTCAACAGATGGTCCGGTGGCCTTGTGGTTAGAGGGTATGTAAAAGACCGACCGCTTTCTGCCTATGTCTAGGCTTCTCAAGGACTAAATGAAATTTATTTACATCATAGAATCATCAAATGTCATCCAGAATTACATGCATGTCATGTATAGATAGATACAGACTTCAAATGATCAAAATCTAATTGGGTAGGTATGAGAAGGAGGATAGATATTTAGTCAGATGTAGGCTGTCATTATCATAGATCTTGGTTTAGCAATGGTTGTAGGATTCTTATACAGACCTTTTTCTTTTCTTCTCTGTAACTTTTCCCACAGTTGGCGGGTAACTTTAAAAGCGGCATCACATCGAATTTAGGCTCATAGTTTCCAGAACAGTCATAGATGTGGTGACTGACTTTCAGAATTCTATGTTGTTCATCGTTAATTTGTTGTCTGTGTGTTCGAGTTCTTGCACGTAGTGTATCTCCCGATTGTCCGACGTACGAGTATAATGCTTTGCAATTACGGCACTGTAGTACATAAATTACATCTTTAGAAGCACAGTTCATATTCGCTTTTATATGGAATGTTTTGGCGGTGATAAAAGTTTTCCTATTATGATCGACGGACAACATTGGCATCTTGGATCTTCACATTTTGTGACACCATCTAACGGAGTTCGATTTCTTTTTGAAATAAGTTGTAATTTTGACGGTGGTTGTTTAAAAGAAGACCGTATTTTATAATTCTTAAATGTGGTTTTTAGTTTCAGATTTGAAAAAGCTGGATTGATAATGTCTTTAAATACATTAGGATTATTGGGATTATATGTGCGAGAATATGGAATGATATTCTTAGTGTCATTTTCATTCTCAAGTTTTACATCACTTCTTGACTTCTTGATAGCATCTTGTATCAATTGCTGTGGATATCCCAAGTTTCTGAGTCGTGTTTGCATTTCTTTAAGTCTTGTTTCCAGCATACTTTCTTTTGAGATGATTCGTTGAATACGATTGGCTAGTGTATATGGGATATTTCGCAATATATGCCGAGGCACGAAGAAAATGAAACATAATTGTGACTATCTGTCGGTTTAGTATAAATATCTCTTTCAATTTTTCCATTTTCTTTATAAACTAAAACGTCTAAGAAATTTATTTTATCCGAACTCCTTTCAGACGTAAATTTAATTTTATCATCAATAGTATTCAAAAATGTTAAAAACCCATCAATATCACAAAAGTCATTGTCCCAAATCACGAAACAGTCATCTAAGTATCGTATCCAGCCAGCAGAAAACAATTCATACGTAGATTGTGTTGAGATGTCTTTCACAAAAGTGTACATGTTCTCTTCCATGAAACCCATAGTTAAGTTTGCGTAGCTAGGGCCTACCTTAGTACCCATAGCAGTACCTAATGTTTGCAGAAAAACTTGTGACTCAAAGCTGAAGAAGTTATTTCGAAGAACAAACAATGTTCATCCCCTCAATAATAAATTCAGTAGTAAATCTTGCAGCAATCTTGTCTCTATACTTCGTTACCCAATATTCAATCGCATTAATTCCTAACGAGTGGTTGATATTAGTATATAAAGATGTCACGTCGAAAGATACAAACATGGAATTTTCAGAGGTAGTATTTGGTATTTTTGAAATGAAGTCGATCGAATCTCTACAATAGCTTTTCAAGGAAGAGAAATTAGGGGTCGAATAAACATGACATCATTACGAGCGGATTACATATATATATATATATATTGCAGCAAAGTGTACCCAGTCTCTTCATTGATATGTGAAAGATAAAAAACACTGGTTCCGGACTAGTTTCGATTCATCTATTGAATCATCCTCAGCGGTCACAAAGTTATAAAATTGCATAAAATTCACATTATATACAAATTTACATCTGTTCACGAGTCAAGGTCATCAAGCATGGTTCCACTCTACGTCATCGATAATGATGTTACAAGTTCAGAAGCAGAACATGTGATCCATTCCGTTCATTTGATAATAGATTATTGTTTTCCTTTATCATTATGGATTCAAGAATTAGTGGCTGTCTGAAACGACCAACAATAGTGAAATTCTCAGCCTTAGGGCTATGATCGTGCATAGATATCTCTGTAGCGGTGGGATATCCACGCAAATGCTCACTGATACGAGTATTGAAATGTCTCTTAGTGGCACCGACGTACCGCATGGAACAGCGGTCACAACTGTATTGATAAGTAATATTCGATTTAACGCCACAAGGGACAGGATCTTTGTTATGAAAGAAATCCTTTAATTTAGAAGTTAAAGAGAAGAAGCCATTCGCTCTTTGTTTTATAGAGCCTTAAGAATTTGCTCAGATAGCCATTTGTATGAAAAGGCTGCTTCTCGTATTCGTAGCATCTTCAAATTGAATGGTTTTACGGACGATCTGATTGATCGCATCAAGAAGAAAGTTGAACAGGGTGTTCGAAATGCATGCGAATCTGAAAAAGAGGATAAAACTAAAGTCTATTGGTCCATTCCGTTCATTCAAGAAGGCTCAAAAGAGCTGCAGTCTAAAATTGAGAAATTGAACCGTTGTCTTCAAAATTCTGAAATAAAAGTTGCATATAAAACTTCTAAATTAAAGGATTTCTTTCATAACAAAGATCCTGTCCCTTGTGGCGTTAAATCGAATATTACTTATCAATACAGTTGTGACCGCTGTTCCATGCGGTACGTCGGTGCCACTAAGAGACATTTCAATACTCGTATCAGTGAGCATTTGCGTGGATATCCCACCGCTACAGAGATATCTATGCACGATCATAGCCCTAAGGCTGAGAATTTCACTATTGTTGGTCGTTTCAGACAGCCACTAATTCTTGAATCCATAATGATAAAGGAAAACAATAATCTATTATCAAATGAACGGAATGGATCACATGTTCTGCTTCTGAACTTGTAACATCATTATCGATGACGTAGAGTGGAACCATGCTTGATGACCTTGACTCGTGAACAGATGTAAATTTGTATATAATGTGAATTTTATGCAATTTTATAACTTTGTGACCGCTGAGGATGATTCAATAAATGAATCGAAACTAGTCCGGAACCAGTGTTTTTTATCTTTCACACATATATATATATATAATTTCGAGGAATTGAATCAATTTCCGTCAAAGTGCTCAACTGTGAAAGGAGCAACGTATACCCAAAGTTAGGAGGAAAAATATAAGGAGGAAAAAGTTAGGAGGAAAAAAAATATATATATAGAAGAGAATAGCAAATATCGGAGGGAATGCAATTGCATGATGAAAGAGAAATGCCCTTTGCAAAATAAATGTCTGGCAAGCAACATTGTGTATGAGCCCCAAATTACTTGTAATGGTCAGAATAGAAGATATCTGGGTATTTGCGAAAGTTCATTCAAGCTCAGATACGCTAATCACAAGAAGTCGTTTTCCCATGAAAAATACATGCATGAAACTGAACTGTCTAAGGAATATTGGAGGCTGAAGGAAGCAGGTTCCAGCCCAATAGTAAAGTGGAGGATAAAAAAATTTTGCAAACCATTCAACCAAGTAACGAAAAGGTGCGACCTCTGTCTCAGCGAGAAGTTTTTTATTTTGGACCACGACGGTGATAAGCTACTCAACTAGCGAAATGAACTTGTCTCCAAATGCAGCCACCGAAATAAGTATTTGCTACGAGTATCAAGACATTAACTTTCTTTGTGCCCTGCTTTGCAAAGGTCACGATAAACACCGAATGCATATTCTTCTATTGTAACCGTGTATATTTCTTTAAATTGTTAAGGTCACGGTTACTCCGATTACATATTTACTTCAATATTTTAACTTTGTAAAATTCGTTCCTTAGCTTTGGCTGATGATTGGTTTAACATGAAACTCTGAGCACCGAGTTCTGAGTTTTTCCTCCTAACTTTGAGTATACGTTGCCCCTTTCACAGTTGAGCACTTTGACGGAAATTGATTCAATTCCTCAAAAATATATACATATATGTATACATATATACATGTTAATAATAATTTTCGCCATTGACCAAATGAATAGGTTTTAACAAAAGAATGACACGGTCAATAAAGCAGGTCTTTCTTTAAAAATTGAAGTTTCTTCGGTTCGATCTGAATCATTAGGTTTTTCTAAATCTAGCATCATTGTAGGTGATCAGAACTTGCATGATTTACATGTTGAAGATTGCTGCGTTCTTGCAACTAATAAAGGTCGTTTAAGCTTTTTTAAAAGCTTATTACAGTCTGTCAAAGATGTTCATGCCAATGTCATCTCACATTATGCTTGTCTTTGATGGATCGAAGAAACAAACCGAGTACGAATTTTACCAATTTCCGTAATATCATTTATTGTGTAAAGCGTGTATTTCAGAATGTTTTAATTTCTGTCTTGCTTAATGGTATTCCCGAAGATGCTCAATCAGACTCAAAAGCTAACCTCTTGGAGTTAAATAAGCTTATTAAAGATAAGACTCCTGCTGGTTGCAATGTTTTACGAGCACCTGAAACTTTTGATGCTACAAATAGTTTATGGAGTCATTCTGTTCGTGAATCTGTTTATGAAGATCTAAAGCGTTTTTTATAGAAACTTCATATAGTCTTACTACAATCAGCAATAATTCCCACAATGTTTGCGGTCGTAATTTTGTCTGCACAGATGTAGATTTTGAAGTAAATCATGTGACTCGCCAGCTTTTGTCTAATACTGCGAAGTTTATTCCTACTCCCATGGGAAAAATTGTCACAAGGATATTTTGCATGGTGTAGACGATTTTTTACGGAAGTACCAGTGGTCATTTGTTTTTTTTTCTGAGTCCACAAATGTCTGTAGATTTCCTTTCAAAAGTGGACGTTATCCTCCCAAGAAATTAATACCTGACAGTGGTCATGTAAATTGCAAATGCATACGTGATGACATTGTTAATATGTTGTATAAATGTAAATGCTGTTTTTCCAAAGACAACTTGACCCTCGATGAAAGGATGGAGTTGAAACGACTTCGTTTTAATGATTCTGTTGCAATAACTCCAGTAGACAAGGGATCTCAGTGGATGATTCTACCCAAGAAGCATTATGAGGCAGGGGCTTTCCGTCAGTTAACAAATGAATCATTCTACATGTCTCTGGAATCAGATCTTGACTCGAATGTTCGTCGTCGCTTGCTTAATTTGTTGTCTTATTTATACACAAAGGGTTTTGTGACTAAAAAAAGAGTACATGGCTTTAGAGCCATCAGATAATTTTAAGACTCGGAATTTTTATTTACTTCCTAAAGCTCATAAGGAGTCTTGGTATGTCCCGGGTATGCCACCTGGTCGACCTATAGCTAGTGACTCTAATAGTGTTACAAGAACATGTAGTATTATTTCAGAACATTTTTTGTCACCGTTAGCTCAGGCTGGATCTAGCTATGTCAGAGATTCACCGGATTTTATTTCTTTGTTACAGGACGTCAGTGTCACTGACAGCACTTTTTTTGTTACACTTGATGTGAATTCACTGTATACGAATATACCAACTGAAGATGGTATAGCTCAGTGTTTCTCAAACTATTTAGTTTCATCGCCCACTTATATCAACTCAGAACTCTATCGCCCACCGTAGGATTCGTTTTATCAAGCACCCATTTTAAAGCAAAAAAAGAACACATGTTATCAAAGTGAACACGTCTTATTAGTGGATATTGATACACCGAAAAACAGCAAATTTGACTTATTGAAACTGGCACATGTAGCTCACAAAAAGGAAGTGAATACAAGAAATGAGTTATTAATGTGATGGATGTGGTTGATGCACTGAAACAAGTTTTTCAACATCAGGTTTAATGTTGGTAAGATTCAACCTTAGATCACCTCTCTTCGTGATATCTAGTCTATTTCTCTTCTTTGCGAGAAGGTCAACAACTACCAAAAGTCCTCTCTCCACAAGATATGAAGTTGGAAAACCGAGAACTAGGTGTTTTGCGGCAGACCATAGAGCTGGATACTCATCGGAAAGATTACACCACATGATGTGATGATCCTTCTCGTTTGGGAAGTTGGCTCTAATCTCATCGTCGTTTCGTATTTCGATGAGACTCTCCTGAAGTTCAATTGGAACATCATCGAGATCGCACGTGAAAGGTCGCAAAATCCATTTGGGAATATCCAATCCGATGATATCATGGAAACGTTCTTGCATATCTTCTGCAAGTTTATTGAGATGCTGGGAGTATACCAAAAGTTCAATGGAATCAACCTGATTTCTCAGCAAATTGGGAAATTGCCGAAGTTCAGCTCTACAGAGATTTTTTCTGAATAAATTCAATTTTTCAATAGCAGAAGAAATCACGCTTTTACAGCGGATCATCGAAATCATCTCACCCTGCATCTGTCTGTTTATTTCATTGAAGAAAGAGAAAATGTCTGCCAAATATGCCACATCGTTTTTTACGCTGACCAGTTTCTTTGCTCTCCTGCTATCCCTCTCATACTTTTCAAAGAATTCAATAACCTCGTTGTACAATGAGTAGAATCGACTTAAACAAGTTCCTTTTGATAACCATCGGACCTCAGTATGCATGAGCAACCGCTCGAAATTAGCATCATTGTCTTCACAAAGCTTGTGGAAAAGGTGATCTCTAAGTGAGTTTTTTTTTATTTTATTGATACATTTGATCACAAACTGGAGAGTGTGATGCAGATCTTCATTCAGAGTTTTAGCGACGAGGTGTTGACGATGAATAACACAATGAACACTAATTAAATTTAGAATTTCCCTCTTCATCAGCGCAACAAATCCTCGATGTCGACTAATCATGCATGGTGCCCCGTCAGTAGCACACTGAATAATATTGCGAAATGGAATATTCTTACTAGCATAAAACTCTTTCACAGCTTCGAATAGATTTACAGCACGTGTATCCGTGGGCAAAGAAATCGTGAACAGCATTTCTTCTTTGCATTTTTTTGATGAACATAGCGAACATATCCCATTAGAAGAGCCTCGCTATCTCTGACAGTCGATTCATCCACCTGAAGAGAATGCTCTGTATTCCGCAACGTTTCGCAGAGTTGTTCCTCCACGTTCTCACCCATTTCATCGATACGCCTGCTCACAGTGTCAATACACAAAGGGATACTACTTAGAACAGAAGAAGCTTTCTGTTTCATGGCAGTCTCGATCACTTCCTTGACGCAAGGTAGAATCAATGTTTCTCCGATTGTGTGCGGTTTACCAGACTTAGCTATCAACAGCGAGATATTATAGGACGCAGTTAGTCCATTAACCTAGCACAAGTTTTGTTTAGAAAGGAATGGTTTAGTTCTCTGCTTTTCTGCCTTTTCTTTCATCTTTTTGAAGTCTGTCATTTTGTGACCGGGATACATCCGTCTAAGATGGTCCTTGAGTCGGCTCGGCTTCATTAGAAAAGGTGCTTCCGCAGATTAGGCACATTGGTCTTGTTTCATCACTTGGACTGGGGATGAAGCCAAATTCTAAGTAATTCGCATTATACTGTCGGATTTTCTTATTCTCCGTCGGTTTTATCTTCTTGACAGCAGGCTCAGAAGACATTGTGGTGAGTTGGTACTGGCTATACTGAGTGTGCTAAATTGAAACTAGTGGAGGTAGGCCTACTGGGAGAACACAATAACACAGGTCAGACGGAGAGCACACTGAGGCAGGTCAGACGGAGGGCACACGTAGGCAGGTTAGACAGAGAGCACACTGAGGCAGGTCAGACAGAGATCACACTGAGGCAGGTCAGGCGGAGAGCACACTGAGGCAGGTCAGACAGAGAGCACACTGAGGCAGGTTACACATGGAAATCACAACTGAACTAGTGTCATTAGAACCTGATGAAAACTGAAATTATGCAGCTTGTTGCTTGTCTATCTGAACAACAGGAATTCAATGACGTCTCACACAGTCATTGGTCGATTGAAAAATATCCCCTAAATATTCTCTCAGGATGCAAAATGCGCATCAATTATCTTCTTACTACTATAGTTATGAAGTTGAGTAGAAAATATGTAAATTTAATTATATCTCATTAGAGAAGCTATGCCTAAGTTATTAATATCGTTTTAGCCAGAAGCCATCGTTTTGTCAAATGGTTGACTACATTGAATATTTGTAAAAGTATCACATAACAATCGCCCACTAATCGCCCCCTATTCTCCAACAACGATCAATCACAAACCCAGAGTCTCTATTGAAAGTCTTGTTGTTCAAAATATGAATTCCTTCTTTTATTCTTCTTCTTCTCCAATCCTTCTCCATTTCGATCACTTCAAACGTCTCGAACCCGGGTCGATGATTTGATTTGTGACAATGCTCACTCATCGCTGATCGAGGATTCATCTCTCGCGCACCCTTCTCAAGTTCTTTCTTTCCTTCTCTTGCTCTTCGTGACGTCTCACCCACGTAGTTTGCGTCACAATCACCACATCTTTGTCTGTACACGACTCCTCCACGGTCCATGACATCAACTTCATCCAGCTTCGGACGACTGACAAAATCTCCCACAGTTTTGGCTCTTGAACACCTCACTTTCACCCCAACTTTCTTTGCCACGCCTTGAATACACTCATGTATAAATAGGGATATATAATAAGGATTTCGCAATACTGGAGAATCATTCTCTTCTCTATGTTCTGCTCGATCTTGAAACAATCTTCTTTTGACCACACTTTCAGGGTATCCATTCTTCACAAACACGTCTTTGAGCTTCTTCTTCTCTTCATGTAATTGTTTACCTTCGCAAATAACTTCAGCACGATTTCTCAAACACGAGATGACGCCCAACTTCACTTGCCGACAGTGAGACGAACCGTAGTCTAAGTAACGATCACTTGCAGTGGGCTTTCGGTAGACTGTAGTCGCCAACGCTCCATTATCACGACGCTGTATCCTGATATCCAGGAATGGTATCACTCCATTCATCTCCTTCTCACACGTAAAACCAATACTGGGATGAACACTATTCAGGTGTTCCAGAAAGGCCTCTTCGGTACCAATCTTCACAACCACCAACGTGTCATCGACATACCTCTTCCATAGCATTACTCTCACTGGAGAACTTTTCAGCATCCTCTCCTCGAAATCCTGCATAAACAATGACGCCAAAACAGGATGATAATGGTGATCCTATCGGACAAGTAGTCATCTTGAAGATTTCGTCTTCGCACTTAAAATGAGCTGACCGGACACAGAAGCAAAGAAGTCCTGCCAAGGTCTGCAATGTCATCGACGTTCTGTCACTCAGGGTTGAGTCCCACTCCATACGTCTCATGTATTCCTCTTGGCTGGGATACATGAGCGTATTCAAGGCGTGGCAAAGAAAGTTGGGATGAAAGTGAGGTGTTCAAGAGCCAAAACTGTGGGAGATTTTGTCAGTCGTCCGAAGCTGGATGAAGTTGATGTCATGGACCGTGGAGGAGTCGTGTACAGACAAAGATGTGGTGATTGTGACGCATACTACGTGGGTGAGACGTCACGAAGAGCAAGAGAAGGAAAGAAAGAACTTGAGAAGGATGCGCGAGAGATGAATCCTCGATCAGCGATGAGTGAGCATTGTCACAAATCAAATCATCGACCCGGGTTCGAGACGTTTGAAGTGATCGAAATGGAGAAGGATTGGAGAAGAAGAAGAATAAAAGAAGGAATTCATATTTTGAACAACAAGACTTTCAATAGAGACTCTGGGTTTGTGATTGATCGTTGTTGGAGATCTCTGTTTCAGTGACTGTTGTGTATTCCTCTATGCAATTTTTTAACGTTGACCTATTTTACGTCTTTTGACATGTTACTTTAATTCTTTAATTAAAGTTTTATTGCCTCAACGTTTTAATTTATGTAGTAATTAATCAAAATAAGTGTCAATATAATGTCTTGCGTATTATTACGTGGACAGTGTCAGTAGCGTGTCCTGTGATTTTTGAATTGTAATCGGTATTCCATGCTTAACGTCAGCTTCCAGTCACTCTCTGTACGTGCCTGAAGACGGGTGGAGGATTCACCCGAAAGCTCGCAATAAAGTACTTGAAGAGAACTTGGTTTTTGAAGAATTCATCATATTATAACTGCTAGTTGCTCTCTGAGAAGAAGGATATAATTGTAACTTAATAGTGATCGCAGAAATAATTTTGTCAATACAATTGACATACATATGACATGTAGGCCTGTACTCCTTGATAAATGCTTGGTGAATAATTTTTAATGACATACATTCGAATAGTCATCTTTCTTTCAACTATCACAAGTTGAAAACATGGCATTCATGCTAGATTGTTGTTCAATACAGGTAATAAAGGCAGTCTTGGATGGTCTTGTTTGTTATTTTCTAATGTATTTGAAATTCTGACTTAGTTATCTATGTCTACTGGATTAGTTAAAACTTAGATTGCTACTTAATCATACAGTCATCCCCAGATTTCTTTCTTCTATATCTATTTCTTTTTTTTCAATTCACTTCTGCCAGGGGGGACACCTTTGGTGGATAGGCGTGTCCATTCTCCCCACATACATTAATTAATAAAATGATTTACTTCACAAATCATGATTGCACGGTTTCTTTACCATCTTTCGCATCTCTTTATTGCATAATTTAGCACAGTATTTTGCTAACATAATTTAGATCTTTTTACAAACTTCGAAGTATCACAGAACTAAAATATGATAGAAACCTACAAAAGCAATCATGAATCGATGCAAAGTTTTTGGCATAAAGTATAGCATACGAATGTTCACCGTCTCGTAGGATGGGCTTGATCTTGTTTGACAAGCTTGTTGATGTCCGGTATCAGCTTTGTTAAAAATAGTCTCAAGTCTCCGCCTTCCTCAACGTTCAGTCTATTTCTCTGCTTCTAAAAAGATAAGTCATTGCAGAAAATCCTTTCTCAACCAAGTATGATGTAGGAAAAGATCGAATCCATATTGATTCTTCCCATAATATCGGATATAGATCGGTTAATCTGCACCAAAAATTCGCGTAATTTTCAGCTTTGAAGTAAGCTTAGGCCTCGATGTGATTTTTCAAATCGACAATATGTTCTCCGAGGTGAATCTCTAAAGTAGCAGAGTCAGCATCGAGTGGTCGGAGTATCCACTTCGGAACATAATTGCAGCAGATCCTGGTATCGCTCTTTCAAATTGTCGATTAACTTTTGTAGGTGAAAGGAATAACGAGAACATTCTTCTTCTGAAATCGTGTTTCCGCTCAGATTCATGAAATGGTAACAGCTCTTGCCATTTTTTGCTCATAAAAAATGAGTTTTCAATAAAACTCCCGATTACATTTCTGCATCTAATGAGAGTGGACATAGATCCCTGCAACTTTTAATTGACCTCATTCTTAAGTGAGATGTCTCCCAAGTATGCAATATCATTTCTCATATTATCAGCGGAGTCGGCTGATGATGGATCAGATGTTTGCCTTAGGAATTCAATGACAGAGTCCAATATTGAATGAAATCTTATCAGACATTGACCCCTAGAGAGCCATCTTACTTGACACATCCATCTTGACACAGCTTGCGAAATAGTCTGGGATTGAGAGCATGTGCTTTGATTTCATTCACACAGTTGATAACAATTTTCATTGTCTAATGGAGTTCTGGGCTTAATTCCTTGGCAACCAAGTGCTGTCTGTGTATAACACAATGAATAGTTATCACGTATGGCATTTCCCTTTTTAAATAGGTAATGAAACTGTCGTGTCTTCCAATCATTGCTGGGGCACCATCCGTAGCACATTGAATGATGTTTTTTATGATGTTCTTGTCGGTTGGAAGATTCAGAGCAAAGAGCATTTATTTCCTCTTGAATTTCTGATTTGAAGACAAATCGAAAAAAGCCAAGAAGTAAAGATTCATTATCACGTAAGGTTGATTCGTCGATTTGCAATGAATGATTTTACAAACAATAATAGTACTGAATGTCTTTCGTAGCAATACTGAGTAGGCTATGCTCTTATAATATGTCTATACAGAAATCTCAAATAACTGAAATGACTAAAAATGATGTGTTGTCTCGTCTTATATTATCTATAAGGCCATCTTATGACTGATCTATAACACAGCTATTTTATAATTATCACCAGCCTAAGATAGCAAATGAATTTTAGGCATCACTTTCAGGCAAAAAGTTTAAACATCATTCATACCGAAAATATAATTACTTTTCTTCCAAAATATTTCGAAAAATCTGAAATATCTGAAAATATATTCCGGTATCTTTACCTTTTGAGAACAAAGTTCCTCTTAGTACAGTTGTTTCATCCAAAAATGCGGTATTTTTCCTGTCTGTCCTATATGAATTTTATCTCCAGTATGGCACTGTAAGCTCACAAAATGAGTCAAGGTTCATTTCATTTCTAACTCTGTTGTTAAGCAATTTTATCTAATGTACCGTTTGTCAAATGAAGGAGAAAATATTTGGAATCAGAAAACAGCACTCTTGTGAGTCAATGCTTCATATTTACGGAGAAACTTTTTGAGTGCACCAGTAGTCCTTTACTCTATGGTCATTACGTTTTTAGATCTATAATGTTTATGCTTATGCGGAGTTAAACAGAAGGACAGATGATCTCCCAATTATTTCTTCCTCGATATGTTGACAATAAGGAAAATAAATTGAACGTCTTGTTCACTACTCGCATGAGACTTAAAAGTGAATCTACATTTAGGCCCAAAATGATCAATTTAAGTATCGTCTTAGTGTCAATTTCTGTCATCGCCCAACAACTGAAAACCGCTCCCTTTATTGTCCCTCACGATATTTCCGCCCCCATAGTCGTTTCATCGACCCAAAGTAGGCGATATCGCCCACATTGAGAATCATTGATTTAGGTAATCGGATGTCTGGCCATAGGATGTCGCATGCTAGCTTCTACATGAAAGAGAGAGGTGCTTATTTTTCTTCAAATGACGATCGAAACAATACACGAATTAGAAAACCACTAAAAGAATAAAAAAGAGCAATTAATAGTCGTCAAACAGATGAATTGATGTAGATCAGAAGCATGCCTAGATCACAGAGAACAATATTTAGTTGCTCTGTTTACATTGTGTTTGAAAAGGCAGATTAATTCCACTGCAAGTCGCTGGATACGAAAATTACATACAAGCATATATACATGCAATTTGAAACTAACATTTCATACGAG
>CAJQUW010010417.1:0-157628 GCA_907163375.1 Prostheceraeus crozeri
CGGTGATGACTATGTTGGACACCTCCGACGACGAAGAACTCAACTTCCTCACACGCTTCCTCACACGCTCCCTATCTAAATCCACATCATCCTCATCATCACTGTCAAGCACTCTCTTCCGCTGCTCAATCTCAGCCTCCAACGACGCAACCGCTCTCGCCACCTCATCATTCTCAACAGCATTCCCACTAGCATTCTCCACAGCATTCCCACTAGCATTCTCAACAACATTCCCACTAGCATTCTCAACAACATTCTTGGCCTCTTTCTCCAACATTCGCTCCTTCTCAGCATTCATCAACTCCACAAATCTCAAATCAGTCACCAACCCTCCTACACACTCACCATGCCTCCGATAAAACTCGGCCTCCTGCCCAACAACCAACAGCACCCTGCACTTCACACAGGCAACCCTATTCAGGATAACCATGTGGTCGGCCCCTGCCTTCCTTATGTGGTCCCTGAGACCGTCTCGGCGGTTGATTCGACCGCATACGCACATTTTTATGTGAAATTTCTTATTTCTGTCGTTATTGACCATTTTTGTCAGTACTCAGATTTCTCGTTAACTGTAAGATAATGAAATTAGTATAAGTTTTGAATCATGTAGTACAGTCATATTCCTAAAGCATTACACTTAGTCAGGAATGATAGATGTGAGTGTAGTGAGTGGCACTCGATCCCGTCGACAGCCCGAAGGCCTTGTACCGATCACTAGGAAGTGAGAGATCTTCCCCGATACCCGCTCTTTACAGCTAAAGACATCATTGTCACTGCCCCGAAGTGGTAACAGGAACGCCGAGTCAAAGGTAGTGATCAGTAGCTGGGATCTAACCCCTCAAAGCTGCCTTAGTTAAATTTCTGATAGCAGATTTGAATGTAGTATACAGCCTAGAACATAATATCATCATTCAACATTCAACTTAGTCAACATTCAACATAATATCAACACTTAGTGAGGAATGATAGATGTGAGTGTAGTGAGTGGCACTCGATCCCGTCGACAGCCCGAAGGCCTTGTACTGATCACTAGGGAAGTGAGAGATCTTCCCCGATACCCGCTCTTTACAGCTGAAGACATCATTGTCACTGCCCCGAAGTGGTAACAGGAACGCCGAGTCAAAGGTAGTGATCAGTAGCTGGGATCTAACCCCTCAAAGCTGCCTTAGACTTAGTTAAATTTCAAATCTGATAGCAGATTTGAACTCAGGATACTTGAAAACCTTAGTCTATATGTTAAAACTTTGAAAAAACTGAAAATTAAGAATTTTTAAAAAATTCCGCATTTTACTACTCATACTACTTTTAAAAAATTTTATCAGTAGTAAAGACACTATCAAACTCTATCACACAAACTTTGAAGTAAGAAGATAGCTTGCCTACTTCAAAAGATAGAGTCCTTTGAAACACCCGATATCGGGAGCTCAGAGCGACGACCGTCGCTTACCTCGTCTTTCGATGAAGTGATCAGACTTGCGTTGTCGGGGGTTTATATATGCTCGGAAGAAAACTTAAAATGGCTCTATCTCCGAAAGTATTCATCGTAGCGACATGCGGTTTGTTGCAAACAATTTGTCTCATCATTCTTTACAATATGACACCTGAACCATTCTCATATGACCACGGGAAGTTGGTCCGTCAGCACATGTGCATGTAACATGCCACAAGTGAAAAAATTCCTAAGTGTGGGAGCTCCAGTGTGGTGAAAATTTTGAAAAATTTAAAACTTCCGAATTTCGACCTGGGACCTTTACCAAAGTTTGTTTCAAGAAAATTTTGTCCGAACGAGGGGGGGGGACGTCAGCGAAATTTGATGAAAAATGTTTTGGTGACGGTCCCAGGTCGAAATTCCACACTTTGGAAAATTTTCAAATTTTTACCCATACAAAGTCACTCTGACACTTAGGATTTTTTCAGGTAAGCGAGCTCCGACCTAAAATCTTGTAACCGCTCTAACTTTTGAACGAAGACAGATAGGAACAAGCCGATTGTTTCACTGAATTTGCCTCACTCTTAGCTTTCAAACGAGCTATCGCACGACAAAATCCGTCCACTAGAAGCCAAAATCGAAGCAAGCTGTCCAGAGGGGGGGGGACGTCAGCGAAATTTGATGAAAAATGTTTTGGTGACGGTCCCAGGTCGAAATTCCACACTTTGGAAAATTTTCAAAATTTTACCCATACAAAGTCACTCTGACACTTAGGATTTTTTCAGGTAAGCGAGCTCCGACCTAAAATCTTGTAACCGCTCTAACTTTTGAACGAAGACAGATAGGAACAAGCCGATTGTTTCACTGAATTTGTCTCACTCTTAGCTTTCAAACGAGCTATCGCACGACAAAATCCGTCCACTAGAAGCCAAAATCGAAGCAAGCTGTCCAGAGGGGGGGGGGGACGTCAGCGAAATTTGATGAAAAATGTTTTGGTGACGGTCCCAGGTCGAAATTCCACACTTTGGAAAATTTTCAAATTTTTACCCATACAAAGTCACTCTGACACTTAGGATTTTTTCAGGTAAGCGAGCTCCGACCTAAAATCTTGTAACCGCTCTAACTTTTGAACGAAGACAGATAGGAACAAGCTGATTGTTTCACTGAATTTGTCTCACTCTTAGCTTTCAAACGAGCTATCGCACGACAAAATCCGTCCACTGGAAGCCAAAATCGAAGCAAGCTGTCCAGAGGGGGGGGGGGACGTCAGCCGAAAATTTTTTCTCTCCGATTTCGCTGGAAACATCCTTCCTAACCCAAAATTTCACGTAGATTCCGAATCTGGACTCCGTTTTCTCATCCGATGCTTCGTTTGGGCGCTACACACCAAAACGTCCCACATTCTATGTCAAAATTTTGAAGAAACAGTTTTTCTCGCCGATTGAGCTGGAAATCACACCACTGATGCAGAATTTGACGCTGAATCCGAATCTGGCCACCGTTTCACCATCCAAGACAACCTAGACGGTCGCCCATGCCCACCTAGACGGTCGCCCAGGTCCACCTAGACGGTCGCCCACGTCAACCTAGACGGTCGCCCACGTCCACCAGGCGGTCGGACCCACTCACCCGAGTCTCACACTCTGTCGTTCGAGGGGGGGGGGGACGTCAGCGACCTCTCGCGATGGCGGCCAACCTGGCCGGCACATCACGACACTGTCGTTCCAGAGGGGGGGGGGGGAACGTCAGCGACCTCTCGCGATGGCGGCCAACCTGGCCGGCACATCACGACACTGTCGTTCCAGAGGGGGGGGGGGGGGACTCAGCCACGACGGCGGCCATCTTGCGCTATCCAGTATTTGTCACTTGCTTACTACTGACATTCGTTAGTATATCATCTTAGTAAGAATTATAGCAGCCTATAGTTTTCAAACTTACTGCACATATCATAAAACATAATTTTCGAAATTGGACGGGAACCCTTTGGTAAATTGCAGTAGACAGGACGCATGGAGCAAAGAGGACCAAAGCGGATATTGTCCTACAGTTCCCTGGTTGAAATAAGCATGATCATAAGCCATTTTTCAGGAATGTTTAGGATATGAGTGTATGTATTAAGTTTGGAAATGTGATTTGATGTTTATGTGATCTTTGTATTAATAGGATTAGGAATACAATTATTCCGTATTATTGTTGTACGTTATGAAGGTCATATCTTCGTATGTGGATCATGTATACCGCTTGATGCTGATTATTTCAGGAAATGGATTGATCTTTTAGTATTTTTCCGTATTGTAGAGTGTGGTTACTCTTCACTTCAGTGCATTAGTTGTCTCGTTTGTGTGCGTTATCAGGCTTTAGCCGGATATCTAGTGCATTAATTCCTTACTAAGAGGAAATTCTTTTCTAAGAGGCGTATTCCTGTCATTGTTCTGCAATTCACCTTGAAACTCAAAACTTGAAACCAAACGTTTCTGCTATTTTTCCTGCTCATATTTCAGGTGTTGTCAAACAGCGGTTCCCGGAGACGGAAGGCTTGGACATCGGAAAGGCCATCAAAAACTTTAGAAGACACATGTAATATACCTCAAAAGACGTGATATTAGTGAACTATGTGACAATATAGTGTAACGGTCTTACCCAACTAAGGAAGTGAGTGTTCGCAATATCTCCAGCGTTTTAGAATAAAATTAACGCCTTAACCCGTGACTCGTTAGTGTACTTTGACTAGTTGTGCAAGTCATTTCTGGGTACATCAATTTTCTCATTGAAGAAACCTAGATGGTTTTTATGTGAATGTAATTTTTATTGAACATAAGATTGAGCACGTTGTTTGTGTAACATGTCGTCAATCATATGTCTGATACTTGCACTGCTCATGGTTTGATTCATTTTTTGTTTGAGGGGCCACATTCTTATTCGTGTTTCAGTAGTGAAGTTACAAGACACAACCATTCTTCGTATTAAAATGTAAGCAGTTTTTTAAATAGTTTCATTTTATCTATTTTCGATAATTTGGAAAAATACAGTCATAAAAGAAAGGGCCTTCCTCAAAAAGCCTTTAACTTCACTATTGAAATATGAATATAAATAACGTCCCATGTAAGGCTATAATCTTTTAGGAAACACGTTTTCGATGTTAAGATAACTGCATACGATCAGCTCATTTTGTCATATATAATAAGGCTTACTTTCCCAAATTAAAATGTCTGTAATTATCCATTTCATTTATGCCTTAATTATAGGTTGCATACCAAGAAAGCTTTGTAAATATTCTTTTTAATGAACATGACATTTTTACATGAAAATGGTTAGAATTGCCGTCGGAAGTAAACGTTGGTAAATCCGTCGTTAGTATTATGGTTATCATGTGCATCATATCTGAAACGCGCAGTATATTTAATTTAGTGATCGTTTGATTTTGAAAATTCACAAGCGGTCAGACTCCTAACCAGATAAATTAGTTAACTGTGTGACCTGCAATAACCTCACAGTTTTCCGTAGTTGATCAATCGACGGCAGATTATTTTCCTCAGTCAGTAAAAACAAATCGCGAAACTCTCCGAAAATTCTTAGGTCGAAAGTTTAGATTTGCATGTAATGTAAAGGTAGACGGGCCTTTGGCGTCCAGCGGCCTTCAATCTATGTTATGAGCGGATACGATGCAACAGTGTGTGAAGTGCTTATAGGAAGACGTAAGTTGAGCTAAGAAGTGTTGCCGGTATGTGTGGATCGAACTGTGAAGAGAGATAGTAGCCAGGAAGCTCGTGTTTTCTGTAGATCATAGGTCTGAGATGTGTTGTTGCTTTTGCTTCTGCTATTGTTGTCTCGCGTGTTGGACAGTTTGTGAATAAGACCGACATGCAGTGTTCTCGATATCGCCTGTGCCGTTGTGTTTCTCTTTTCGATGGTTGTAAAGTACATTATTATCGGTTTTATTTTCAATCGCCCTTTTGTGCACTTGATGCCTTGTCTTTATTAATATACGTGCAGTCTTTCCGATGTAAAATCCTCTGCATTACGCACACGTATATTGATAATGTAGAGGATTTTACATCGGAAAGACTGCACGTATATTAATAAAGACAAGACATCAAGTGCACAAAAGGGCGATTGAAAATAAAACCGATAATAATGTACTTTACAACCATCGAAAAGAGAAACACAACGGCATAGGCGATATCGAGAACACTACATGTCGGTCTTATTCACAAACTGTCCAACACGCGAGACACAACAATAGCAGAATCAAAAGCAATAACACATCTCAGACCTACGATCTACAGAAAGCACGAACTTCCAGACTACAATCTCTCTTCACAGTTCGATCCACACATATCGGTCATCAAGTGCGTTCTATAATTTAACTTTTTGTGAAAGATTTTTGTTGATATTAATCATGAATTTTACATATCGTAATTCATTTTCAATTGTCTCATTATACTCCTGTGTATCTTGCTTTGAAAATATCGGACACTGCAACTGTAATGACGAATATCAAAATATGTCTATCGAAATGATTCACGTATTTATAATTTCATGACTTACCCTTGTAAAATCTCTTCGTATCACTTCGTCATCACTGTTGCAGTAGAACATGCATGTAATAATAAAGCGTTTATTCATGATTCCCGCATGTAATAATAAAGCGTTTATTCATGGTTCCCAGTGTATATGTAAGATCTATTCTGTTAGCCGATTTTTCTATAATGTAACTTGTTTGTGAAAGATTTTTGTTGATCTTATATAAGTTTTATCATGCATGGTACACATCGTAATTCTTGTCTACATGATAATCGCCTTTGTAGTCTTTTTCAGACGTGAACCTTGCTGGGTAGGTTTGGAGTAGGTGATACCTCCAAAGACAATGGATTCATGGTCTTTGGATACCTCTGTCATCGTCCCAATAGCATGCCGAAATTCAGTTAACCGCCGGTGAGCTTGAGCTGAGATTCATACCGAATTATTAGCCAAGTTCAACCTGAAATTGTAAAAAATAGCCCTGAAATAGTACAATTAGCCCTATTTTAACAACGAAAACGCCCTGGAATTATCCTAATTGTTCTATTATAGGCCGGATAAGCTTGTTGTGAAAGATTTTTGTTGATCTTATATAAGTTTTGATAATGTTTGTACGCCCCTGTTATAGCCCGGTTCAACACCAGATAATCATTACCCTGATGTTGCCCACCAGGTGTTGCGCCTTTCCGACTATAGCAGGGGGACCTAAATCAGGGCAATATCGTGGTTATATGAGGTCGTAATTGTTACCTGGGAAGCTGATATGTCAAGGATATCAATGTATGTACATCAATACCTTTAAGCAATTAAGAGTCAATGAAAATATGCAAAAACTACATATGTAGTCTGGTGGGCGGAATAGGTAGATGGATTTGATGGACTGATGAGGGTCAATGAGTTGCATAGGACTGCAGCACTTCCAACCGTCGATAAATGCCATACGGGATATCAAACTCGCAGTATCTCATGTACATCCGTCTATGAGAGCTGCTGTGACAATTAAACACATACATTCGTATCAAATAAATTACATTCATCTTATAATGATGAAATGAGAGTCAAAACTGCAATATACACAAATGTTACTAACTATTATAACATTCTGTTTTCATTCATCCAATACTTCATCCAATATTATTTTATTATTTCAATTATTATTCTTATGATTAGGGCGTTTGGTACTATGGCGTGAATTGGAGGGGATTTGTACCAAGCGCCCTCCAATGGGAATCGCTGTTGTACTTAGCGCCCTACCACCTTCATTTGATATCTATGATGAGTTGAAGCTCCATATTACTTGTGCATGTCCAGGCAATATGTATTTTAACCCGCCATTAATTGCAATAGTTTCAAGAGTCGGCTCATCTTGTAGAGAAAAAATCCCTTGTCAACATATCAAAACTCAAGGAAAATCTACTTAGTGGAAAACCCTGAACTTTCCATATGAAGTCACGAGCCTTTCCGAAATATGCGCTTACTCCAATGAAATCGCAGACATAGATCTGCGACATCTGCAACAGCCAATCAAAATGAAGCGCTGCAGCTTTGTCTTCACTGCATCTACCTTCCGCATGGCTCTCAACAACATGAGCTACGTTTTGTGAAGGATTTCCTTTCTAAGTGGCTTAGTCACTAGTTCACCAATAGTTGTACAATCTGCAGATGCAAGCTGATGCTGATTAGCACAAGTCAGGTCACAAATCTGCCAGTTTTACCATCAATAAACGATTGCTTTTTGCAATTACCGTCTTGTCAAAACGTATAGCTGTTGAAAGCCGTTAGGCCAAAAACGCGTTTGCGCACCATTGTCTTGTAGATAGCTTTCCTATAGGTGCCTTTGGGGTGCAAATTGATAAAGATTTGTATCATTTAGAACACAAACTTTCACTTTTTCCATCAATAAGCGAAGCTTTTTGTAAGTACTCTCTTGGTACATTCTAAGGTACCCATAGATGTAAATTGATGCAAAATTACCCATGGCAAAAGGAAAAATCTGCGTGTATTTCTATCACGAAAATATCCTCTTTGGCAACTACTCTCTCATGAAGACGCATACCATTTCAAGTCTCTAGATGAAAAGTAAGTCTACACAGGTCACAATACTGTATGTTTGCTTCAACCTACTGTTCCAGAAACCGTAATTTGATTTGAAAGACAATCATTTTATGCCAGTGCTTGCGTTTTCGTAATGAAGTAATTATAAGATGGATGTTTTCGATTTACGATGGACCACTTGGAAAGGAAAGAATTCAGAAAACATAGCTGATATTGTTGAGAATAGGTATGCGGAGTTCTATCAATTTGATTGGACTCTGACTCCGAATCTGGGGTTGATAGGACTCTCAATGCTCACATCATCTACCGGAAGAAAATGGAAATTTGTCCCATGAAATCCCCAACACTGCTGCAATTCCGACAAGCAGTCGTTCGGAAGCTTGCTGGACAATTCAGTTCTCGACAAAGACTACATCAAGGCAGAAAGAACCCGGGTCACTTCGTGGTTCCTGGCCATCACCTGCCAATCTTCGGAGCCAAGCGCAGACGCTGTTTCCTGTGCTCAGGGAAGCAGAATGACTGCAGAATCACAACATCCATAATAATACAACAGTTTATAATACGATCATACAAAAATCTAGCAAAATGTAGCTATACAAGAGCATTTAAATCCGGTTTCCACATTAGTACAGTCATTTAACTAAATAAACCGCAATCGATGTTAGCATGAGATGTTAGTTTCAAATTGTATGTGATAACGGTAAATGTTTGTATGAGAGACTACCTTGTCGAGAATACCTTCGTATGTGATTGGTATTGAGCGATTTACAGTGTACTACAAATCTTTGCATCTGCCGAGTTCTACCTGGTTCCTCTTCTTGTCAGCAATGGGGCACAGATTGAAGTTCTCCAACACAGTGCCGATCAGAAGCATGACAATAACACAAGCATGGCATAGGACATGGCTTGAGGACATTCCATATAAAAATAATGGCTCTAGACCAAATTATTTTCAACGTAATAAGTGAAAACATAGAAGGTTTCAGCTTCACCAAAAACTTCAATCTGTGAACATGGCATTTGATTGAAATGTGTATTTCTTTGATCGTGTCTGACAAGAACCGACGCGCCGATTCATAATACGCATAGGGTGTACAAGCTATACATCAGTCTGAGAAAGTCTCGTTCCCTGCAGAAACTCGCTCTGACTGCCGGACGCGAGCTAAGCATTCGGTGTAAAAGTGGTGTTCGTGACGCTTGAATGCATCACTGTATCTGTACATAGAAAAAAAATAAAGACAATGATGAATAATAATAATAAAGATGATAAAGATAATCCAACAGGAAAGCCATCAACGCGAACAATAGTTCTCACAATTCTCGTTTTGGACATCGCTTTCGTAAGTAGCTTTGTTACTGTACAGTTTACAGTGTACATGTACACTGTAAACTGCTCATCACGAAAAAAATCATTGACTTTTCGTTTGCCAACAGCCGCCGAAAGCGAGCAATCGGGTGTGGCTTCATAATGTTTACAAGCCGCATTTCTTCGCGGTTTCTGTTGGCGACTCGCAAGTTGCGCTGTGCACATTTGCTGCCACTGTTTCGCGACGAGGCATTTTACATTCATGCACCCTCGATGGAATGAATGCAAATCCTGACGACAACGCCTATTCATCAGACATCTATCACGACTCCGAAATGAAGAGGAATGAATAAAGGATTCAGATTCGCAAGACATCGTTCCTCGCCACACGATTACATTACGAACGCAAATCTAAACCAAAACAAAAAAAATGATCCCAATCCCAAAAATTCGACTTGTAATATACTACATAAAATGATGATGATGCTAGACTTGTCAGCAATTTTAGACTAGAACTAAGAAGGCTACTCAAAGACTTTTATCTTACGTAATTTGCGATCTCATTTATCAGCTTTGTAATATTCTTTTATTCTTGAATTTTAGAGTACTACGGACCTCTTTTTGTTGGTTTGAATTGTAAATTAACGAAGCAGATTGAAATTTTTTTTTTTTTTTTTTTTTTTTAACAGACGGAAAATAGCTGCGCGTCTTGGTGGATTTGAACCACCGACCTCTGGCATTCTAGGCCAACGCTCTACCAACTGAGCTATCGACGAGCGACAGAACGACATAAGTCCTCAATTGAAGAACCCGCGTAGGAGAATCCGATAGCTTCATCCTCCAAGACAACATAGCATTAACCGTCAAGCCAAACTACTGAAGCAAGTTATCAGTAATTCAAAGCCAGCATTATACTTTGAAACGGGGACTTAGTCCACACAAGTATTCAAAGAAAGCTGCAATGATAATTTTAACAGACGGAAAATAGCTGCGCGTCTTGGTGGATTTGAACCACCGACCTCTGGCATTCTAGGCCAACGCTCTACCAACTGAGCTATCGACGAGCGACAGAACGACATAAGTCCTCAATTGAAGAACCCGCGTAGGAGAATCCGATAGCTTCATCCTCCAAGACAACATAGCATTAACCGTCAAGCCAAACTACTGAAGCAAGTTATCAGTAATTCAAAGCCAGCATTATACTTTGAAACGGGGACTTAGTCCACACAAGTATTCAAAGAAAGCTGCAATGATAATTTTAACAGACGGAAAATAGCTGCGCGTCTTGGTGGATTTGAACCACCGACCTCTGGCATTCTAGGCCAACGCTCTATCAACTGAGCTATCGACGAGCGACAGAACGACATAAGTCCTCAATTGAAGAACCCGCGTAGGAGAATCCGATAGCTTCATCCTCCAAGACAACATAGCATTAACCGTCAAGCCAAACTACTGAAGCAAGTTATCAGTAATTCAACAAAAATTCAATAAAAGATGAGCAACAGAGGTCATTTTATAATATGCGGTAGAAATTGTGACTGCAACAAATTTACTTCTCTGTTAATTCGTCGACGAAAAAGTACCTTACGTATATTTGACCGTATGTCTTCTCCACAACACATTTTGCATGATATGCGTCCTCAAAAAACTGAAACATACCGATCATTATTCTGTCTCATTACAGTTGTTATCCCGTCGCTCTCGTGCTTTCTTACCTGCTTGTACTTACTTCCATAATGCCATCAAGCAGGGGCGTAGCGTCCATTGAGGCATACTGTCCCGAATGCATTTCTATATAAATTCCCCAACATAGTTTAATCATGTACAGTATAATTCATATTAGCGCTCTGAGATTTCTACATTTTGCCGGACAATATTGCTCTTAGTTGCAATATGGTGTTAGTTGCCATACATTAATGAAATTCACATTATGAACAAATTCTCTTTCTTACTAAGCCACCATTTTTTGAAATACGGTTGAAGAAACATAAGAAAGTATAGATTCGCAAACCGATAAGCTGCCTTCCCTACTTATGTTGACTAACAATTGCTAGATAGCCTACACAGCCTGTACAGTGTATTCTGGAAAGTTTTGATCAATGTGACATGAATTTCCACTGCTAGGAATTGGAATTCTGATGTTCTATGTCATTTTCAACATGCATGTAGTGCTGTCATTTTTAACATAGTCCGAGCCATCACCTTGAATGAATTATAACCGGAATATTGCCATAGTTTTATCGACAAATAATGCAGATATCCTCGGACGCGTTGGACGCCAGCGCGTCCTCGCATAATCTACATTATTGCCCTCTAAACTATGACAATATTCCTATAATATGCGCCAGTGACCAAACGCTACATCTCATCTTAAGTCTTTATTTCATCATTCCAACGGATGTTTGCATATGCATGTATAATTTGTCGGTAGTTTTATCAATCAACACGTAATGTATGGAAGGTCTTGGCGGAAAACAAATGGTAAGACTTTCAGAGATCCTCTTTACTCAGTTTTAAACAACTTTGAGAATGAAGGAAGTGCTGTTGAGGCGATAAATGGCATGTTTGCAAATGCATTTACATCAAAGTCTGATTGTGAGATCTCGCTGGATGATGATTGGTGTCCTTTGGCTGAGCCGCATGAGAATTTTACTTATATGGAGAAGTTGTCCGTTTCGAAAGCTACCGGTTCTGATGGCATCTCAAACAAACTATTCAAACTGGCAGCACCTTTTATTTGTGAGCCTTTATGTCATATAATCAATTCTTGTATTTTATATAGGAAAGTACCCAATTTTTTCAAAGTTCGTTCTGTATCTGCTGTGCCAAAGGTGCCAAATCCAACCATTGAACAACTGAGACCCATTACACTATTGAGTGTTTCTGCGAAACTCTTCGAGCGACATATTTTGAATCAAATGCGTGAATTACTATTACAATCTCTTCCATCATTCCAATTCGCGTATAAACCGAAATCAAGCACAACGTGCTGTTTCATTTCAATTCACGATGCAATTACTAGGTTTTTGGATGTGAAAGACATATGTGCATGTATTTTGATTAATTACGATCTCAGCAAAGCTTTCGACAAAATATATCATAGAATATTGTTAGAAAAATTGATTTCATTGCGCTTTCCTCTCGGTTTTGTAAAATTGTTGAGCTCCTATTTAGAGGACAGATTCCAGTGTGTCAGGTTTCACGACAATTTGCGGTGCCCCACAGGGCTCATCTCACTCATTGGTTCGTACCTCTTTGCAGTGTATTGTCATGATCTCAAACCTTTTTCAGATTCTACCCATGTTGCCCAATTTGCAGATGACATTTGTGAAGTGTGCCAAATATTTGCTGGGTCAGAAGTTGACTCTGTTACAGCAGTATCTTCTCAATTTTTTAACGTGTCGAAGTGGGCAACAGAAAATGGTTTTACTTTAAATATTATGAAGATCAAGGCGATCAACATTGTAAAAAAGGGAAACAATTTTGATTGTAGTTTTTTTTCGGCGCGCGAAGATCATTTGCTATGCGAACTACAATTGTGAAAATACCTTCGACAATTTTTTTGAGGCGTCGAAAGAGACTTTTTGTACAGTTCTATCAGAATTGCCATTGTATAGATCACCCTTTGTATGATGTAACCCCTCAAATGATGAATGGACGGGTAATTGTACCAATGTGTCAGACAAAACGTACACAAAACTGCTTTGTGGTTCTAGCTACAAGATCAGTTAATCATTTTGTTGACTTAATTTGATTTGCTGACGTATATATATATTATTTGACTTTGTGAATTTGTGATTTTTGATTTTCAATTGAAATATAAATTTTTCTCTCTTTCTCTCTCTACTCACTGACTGTCTCATTACGGCGTGGATGACAAACGCGTAGCTAATTGTCTACACATGTATACCTTCACTTCTTCATTATTTCATCATTATGTAGCTATTTGAAAACATCAAAGTGACTTCTAGATTTGAACCGGGTACTTCGCATATAAGCTGCATGCTACAAGGCACATACCGATGCCAAGACTGATTCTATCCCCAGAAACGCTTTAAAGCACGCTACGCTACTGCCATCAAGTCTGGTTTGTCTATAGAGGAGATAAAGTAGCCAACGAAACTGCAAATCCGTGTATAGCTGATACTATTCTTACGCTAAGATGTGTAATTTTTACTTAATTCTGTATCATAACTTTCTCCTGCATATGTACCGAAATGTAAGATTTTTTATTTATATCGAATGAAAGAAACACTTATCATCATCAACTCATCGTCAGTGATTTTTTTTAAAATTAGAGATAAAAGGATAGATAATTAGTATTTAATCAATTTTTTTCTTTTTGCAATAATGGAGCTTTGCAAATTCTTATTAGTCCTGGCAATATATATACAGACTTCAATATATACAAGACTTCTTTTACAAATAAAGAACATAAATATCTAACGAAATTTAGATCATCAACCCCATTTATGTATGGTTTGCCGAAATTGCATAAGCATGATGACTATTTCAAAAATGCTTTTCCTGACAATCATAAATATATAAAAATTATGCCTCCTCATAACCTAAAATTTAGACGTATAGTTTCTAGCCGATTTTCTTCTCCAACCAGTAGACTAAGTGCATTTGTAGGTGAGCTCCTTAAGTTATTTATTCCTCAAATTAGAAGTTATTGCAGAGACACTTATCACTTTCTTCAAATTTTACCAAAGACTACCATAAAGAATCTTTTTTCATCAGCTTTGATGTGGTGTACCTTTACACCAGCATACCCAATGGTTACTTGGCGATTGGCTTTGGCTAGATAATTATCGAAAAATCATACCAAATCGAATAAGTCATTCATTTATCATTGAAGGACTCAAATTGATCGTAGAAAATATCTGTTTTTCATTTGAAAACAATTTTTATATTCAAATCTCCGGGACGGCCATGGTGACTAAGGTCGTACCCACATACGCCACGTTAGTTATGGGTTTTCTCGAAGAAAAAATGTACTCCATTGTTCAAACTGTTTTTCCTGACACATGTGAATTAATTATCAACTCATGGAAAAGGTTTCTCGACGACTGTTGGATCATATGGGATGACAAATACGGCGAATTAGAATTATTCAAAAGTATAGTATGTAACCTGGATTCATCTATCAAATTTACATATGAAATGAACACGGATTCTTTAAATTTTCTTGATGTGATGGTTACAAAAGATACAGTCAATGGATCAATAAGCACAGACATATGCAAAAAGCAAACTGACACAATGAGTTATGTTCCCTAAAAATTTGTCTACTGACTTTGAATTATCCTTCTTCGCTTATTAATGATACGATTGATAAAGCCAAATCTTCTGATGTCAGCAATAACAACAAGCAAAACAAAAAGAACATTTTTCCATTTGTACACGAGTTCAACAGGAGTAACCCAGACATATTTAATAAAGTTATACGTCCTATTTCAAATACATTAAATCTTCTAACTCCATTCCGAAATTGTAATTTCATGAGAGCCTACAAACGACCTAGATCTCTTCAATCTATGTTGTCACAGAATAACCGGATGACAATTGGTGGAGTGTCGAAATGTGGCGAGCCAAGATGCAAGTGTTGCAGCATCATAATTGAAGGCAACAAAGTTGATTTCGAAACCCCATCTGGCATAAAGACATTTAACATTCGAAAAAACATGAATTGTAAATCAACAAACATAATTTATAAAATGATTTGTGGAGGATGTAAAAAATTCTACATCGGCCAAACGGGGGATGTATTTCGACATCAGCTGACGGTACATCGCCAGCAAATCAAAGACAGTAGATACTGTGTGCTAAGTGTGAGTAAACACATAGCGAGCTGTGGTGGCGGTCATTTTAGTGCTATTTCTTTCTTTCAGTTGTCCCCGGACGCTAATCGCTTGGACCGTGAGTCCAAGGAAGCTATGTTCATTAATTTATTTCATCCTTGCCTCAACGCTGTTTGATTTCTTTGATTTATATATGATATCTGAAATTTCTGTACAATTTCGTTGAATAAATCAGTTGATTGCCTTGACAGGCCTTTACAGTGAATCCGTATGTGTTCTTTTATTTCAATTGAATCAGTAGAAGCGTGGTAGATATGCCAAGGTTTGAGATCTCCACAGCTGCTTTGAGGGTCTTGAAATGCAGCAATTCTGGCTCAGCTTCGGGCTACTTTCGATTGGTAGGATAAATTTAAAAAAATAGCCAAATGCTTGGAAGTTAGCTTGATAGTTATTCTGCTTGGAAAAAATCAATTTCACTCAAACCAACAATCTGAGGTTACATGGCGACAGCAAACATCGTAATCGATTCTTAGTACAACTCACACTGGGCTAAATGTCGCTGAATTGCAAAAAACACCACATTTTTGCATGTGTTTACTGCGAAGGCTGAAAGGGCAATTCCTTGTAAGAATCAACCTCGACGTTGAAAATTTCAATTGAGAATTCGATGACGCATATGTCGACCAATACCAAAACTGACCTGAAAGTGATAATGAACGGTAACAAGCGCTCTATTCTAAATGAGAGGAAATTTTGGTATTATAGTAAAAATTGGCCCACAGAATTGTAAAAATATATTTACATGTCTTTTTTTTGAAATATGGACATTTAGCAATGACAAGGCATAGTCTACGATATATGCTCTGATAGACATTCATTCAAACGTCAGTTCATGTATTTTTGCAGTTTTCGATTCAGCTGTGCGTGCAGTTAGTGCAAGATTCTCATACGATGATGAAAATGATCCCAGCAGCCATTTATAGTAGAATATAATGCTTACTAATTCAAATTATTAATTGAAGTAGTCTTGATGAGGACTGGCGGCGTTCTCCAATCCGCAAGTATACAAAGGCAATGCTACTGTAACCATTGGATTAATCAGTTCTTAAAAGAGCTCAATGGAGCTTTCTCGTGGCAACGAATTAAAATTGATCAGCTGTGGCCCAATATCTTGTAAAAGTGGAAATCTCAAGATTTGCAACACTACTCATTCTTGCTGTTAATATGCTTATACCATGGATTCCAAACACAGCCGTATACATGTTCAAAACAGACGTCTAGTATACAGCACCGACTACAGATGCTGGTAGTGGAAATACAATAGGACAATGGTCACCATAGATTAAGGAAATTAAAAATGGATATTATAAAACAACATACAGGAGACCGATGGATGAAAATTAGAAAAGTGGAGGTAAAACATGGAAATACAATAATGCTACTACACCGATTCTGACACTACACATGGTGGATAAGTGGAAAGTGGATAATGGAGGCAAACAACAGAACTAAAATGACACTCTACTACACCAAAAGCAATGAAATTATACACACTATACCTAAGACTACACATGTACGTTCCAATTCAAGTTGTAGCAGAGAAAGTGACTCCCAGGAATTTAGTATGCTTAATTTTCTGTAGAAAATGGTTATTAGAGATATGAATATCTGTTGTTAAATCAGATTTAGTGTTCATGTCCATCCAGCAATGTACTTGAAAGAAGCATTTTCATTTCTCAATTCACATCAAGACAGGGATTGCAACGGTTAACCGGTTAACGGTCAAAACTATCCTTAACCGGTTAATATACCGGTTAAATAGAAAGTTAAATAGAAATATTTATCCTTTCTGTAGATTCATACATGTTGCATACTGTTGCATACATGTTCAAAACAGACGTTTAATAAACCCTTAAGATACTGAGGTATTTGATACCCTTGAAAATACCAAGGGTGGTCAAATTGAACACACTAACATTTTGCAGTAGGCCTAGATATTGCGAATTAGAAATCACGGCATAGTAATTTATGGAAAATCGGCACAACTGTATGAGGAAGCATACACCAACATACACACACACACACCTCACGCACGCGCAGTCAATCACAGCGACGTGCGTTGATTATAGCTCATTTATCAAAGTGTAATCGTTCGATCGGCTGTGACTCCATTTCTTGTTGACTAATCATTTTCGTGGCTTTCTTTTATGGCTCAACGACAACAGCGCACAGCAGCGCAAGCTGCTCAACTGTTGATAATGAATTTAGAAGAATTCTCTTCTTCAAACGAGGAAGATCAAACTGGGGATATTATGAACATTCACGACGTGCACCAGCAGCAGAACTCGGTAGAGAACTCGAGCTCTGAGGACGAGGAACCGCTTTCTCGTCGGACAAATGAAGTAAATACATTACGTGATAAAGACGGCGGTGTTTGGACGCAGGTTCCGCCTACTCAAAGAAGGAGAGACGCTGCAAATGTATTTCGCGAAGTTCCTGGTCCTACCGAAGATTCCCGAAAAGAGAGCATTTTAGAGACCTGGCATTTATATCTTCCAATCCATCTTTTGAATAAAGTTGTGCAGCATTCACAAGAACATGCGGACAGATTGGGTATTCCAATGCAACTCACTGTTCAATCATTGATGTCATATTTCGGAGTACTTCACTACCGAGGCGCTAATCATGATACAAAGATTCCAATTTCAGATCTATTCAGTCAGAGCCACAATTCATTCTACCGTACTGCTATGTCAAGAGCATTGTTCAACACATGGATCAGATGTCTTACGTTTGACAATAAACTCAGTCGTGAGGAACGAAAGCAATGTGATAAATTCGCAGCAATTCGTGAATTTTATGATGAGTGGACCAAAACCTGCGAAGATTCTTTGTCCCAGGAATCAATATTGTAATTGATGAACAACTTATTTCTTCACGCTGCCGATCTCCGAACAAGATGCAAACGACCCTGCATAACCGGGAAATCTGGAGAACTGGTTAGGGGGTGTGTTGATGGTCAGTATCGCTATTTTTTGAATAGTGATCCCTCACAAAACGCTCCGTCGATGAACATGCAGCAGCACAACATAAATTGAACAATACTGCACAACATTTGGTAATGAGTTTATATCGACGCCTTTTCCTAACAAAGGAAGAAACATAACGGCTGACCGATTTTTCACGTCAAAGCAACTTGCGGAGGAATTACTTCGACGACGAACCACTTTTGTCGGTACTACTGCAAAGAATAAACGAGAAATTTCGCCCATTTTGCATGCTAAAATGGCACAAGGCGATTCAAAATTAGTCTTTGGAGGATTCAATAAGAAGGTCACTTTACAGTGCTAACAAGTGAAGCGAAATCGTAAAGTGTATTTGTTGTCTACGATGCACCATGAAATCTCCGCATCCGAAAAGTGACATTCAGATATTATTTAATGAAACCAAAGCCGGCCCCGGCGTTGACGTACTCAATGAAATGTGCAAAGGTTTCACGACACGCTGTCGGGTTTTGCGATGGCAGCTGGTTCATATGCACAATGTTCTCGACGTCACGGCTATAAATACGAATGGTACACGAACACTTGTTCGACACGAACATTTGTTCGACAAATTTTCGAACACTTCTTCGACACGACATTTGTTCGACACGAACATTTCTTCGACACGACATTTGTTCGACACGAACACTTCTTTGACACGACATTTGTTCGACACGGACACTTCTTCGACACGACGTTTGTTCGTTATTAAGCAATTATAGTCTTTTTCTTTTTCAGGTTGTGTTTTTTTGTGAATTTGCATTTTTTTATACTTTTTGTCTTAAATTAATTTTTTTCCTTTCTAAAAAAATATAATTCTTGCATCGCATAGATTGAACTAGAAGCGTATTTGTAATTTAAGATATTACCCTACAGACGAAAAATAGCCAGTACCCAAAATTCTGTTCATGTTAAATCCATAAACAATTATTGTCGAAGAAGTGTTCGTGTCGAACAAATGTCTTGTCGAAGAAGTGTCCGTGTCGAAAAAATGTCTTGTCGAAGAAGTGTCCGTGTCGAAGAAGTTTTCTGTCGAACAAATGTCCGAAAACATAGATATCAACTTGTCGAAGAAGTGTCTGTGTCGAAGAAGTGTACCAGATCCATACGAATACAGTCTACAAAATGCATCATCCCGACAGAGGCAGTCAGAATCCACGAACGATGAGACGTGCTTTCTTCATTGAGCTGGCGACTGAATTGGTGCAAGGCCACATGAGATCGCGCCTCAATGAGCCAATTGGATTATCTTCAGAAACTGTATCCAACTTATCAAGACTGACAGGGCAGCGAATCCTCGAGATCGCCATCAGCAACAGGAAGTACCTCCTGAACAGAGACGGCGATGCACAAAATGCCGAGCACACGGGAAAATGTTTCGCTATTGCAACAGGACGCCCATGCAGGTCATTGTTTGCCAAGAAGCAGTATGTGGACAGCACAGTGCTAAAGTTATTCGCTGCATTGATTGTTGAAAAATGTTTCTTTATATGTAAGTCTCAAGGTGTTACTACTGTTTGTGTCCAATGTGACAGTCGTCATGTACTCGTATTTCATAAGTTGGTTCACAATAAAATGAAGACTAATGGTTTCAGGGTATATGTCAACAATTACTTGTATCTTTTCGTGTTGGTAGCTTTTGTCGCAAGAAAAGAAGGATGGTATTAACTACGTACGCAAAATACCAAGGGTGGTCATTTTGACCACACCTTAATCTATTACACACATATAATTTAATTGTCATGAAAAACATTATAATATCCTAGCCTATGACTGTGGGACAAAAGTCATATAATATAAAAACCAAATTACTCTGTCTTCCCTCATGATGAATTGAAAAGCATCAAGTGTGGTCATTTTGACCACACCTTGGTATCTTAAGGGTTAACGACTACAGATGCTGGTAGTGGAAATACAATAGGACAATGGTCACCATAGCTCGACACATATATTAGACATATATATTAGCTCGATAGTATCTTCGCTCTATCATCGGTAAATTTGACGAATTCTCGGTTACAATGAAAACTCTAAAGCCTCAAATAATTTGTTTAACCGAAACATGGCTAGATGACTCTGTGGACTCGTCTTCTATAAGTATTCATAACTATAATATGGTGAGATGTGATCGCTGTTCAAGAAAGGTTGGTGGAGTCGGCATCTATATAAAGACTAATATTTCATTTTGTGTATATTACCGATAGTTGACGATCCCGTCAGCAGTGAAATAGAATTTTTGGTACTTGAACTATCATCGTGTGACACTTTCATATTTGTTCTTTACATTCCTCCTAACTTGCCACAGAGTTGTCTTCAAAATATACGTGACAATTTGAGTTATTTTATTGATAAGCTACTGACTTCAAGACCAGCATTCAATGTAATGATTACAGGAGACTTTAATCAGTTCAAGTGTACTGATCTATGTGATGATATGGACATGGTTGATATCATCAAGCGTCCGACCCGTGGTCAAAATATTTTAGACCATATTTTAGTATCGCAAGGTATTTCTGAAATTTATTCATCGAATAATGTCCAATTTTTTGCTCCAATAGCCACATCTGATCACTTAGTGATGTACATTGAGCCAAGTAAGACGTCGATCAATGAAGACATATGCACTCGGCACTGTATATGATTATAGAAAATCAAATCTTCAAAAGCTATTCATGAAGTTGCACCATATAGATTGGGACTCTGTTTTACCGTCAAACCTTGATGTCAACGATATGTGCATTGTTTTCAATACTATTCTTAACAGCTTGGTAGATGAATGTATACCCCAAAGAGAAGTTACATTATCCAATAAGGACAAAGACTAGTGCCTATCTCCCTTGACGAAGATGCTGATCAATGGCAGATGGGAGGCGTATCGTAACAAAGATTGGATACGTTTCAAAGATCTGCAACAAAAAGTAAAACGAGAAATTCATAAGTCTAAGGAACTGTTTATCAGCAAGCTTAAAAATGATAAAAACGGTACATGGAAAATTATTGAACAGATCGCTGGCAAGAAAACTCGATCAAAGTGGGAAAATGAAATCAGCAGAGTGGGTGGTGTTAAAAGACTTTCCGATATATTTTGTGATATTCTTACTCATAGATTCAAAAGCGATAACAAATTCGAACCGATTGATATCCCTGATTCTGACGACTGGGACATTACAATAACGGACGATATGGTCTATCGTGAGTTGCAGAAGTGGGATATTAGGAAGTCGTCTTCTTTGGATGACATTCCAACAAAAATTTATGTTGAAGCCTCTGTTTTCCTCGCCAATCCATTAAGGTTGATCTTTGAGGCATCTGTAAGGCAAAACCGATTTCCTTCATTATGGAAAAAAGGCTCCCGTGCCGAAGTCATCTCCTCCTAAAAGAGAAAAATTTCGACCGATTTTCACTTCATCAGTACAGTCTAAAGTGTTCGAAAGAATCATTTTCAGCAACATGAGAAGTATATTAGAGCACAATTTTGGAGATTCGCAACATGAGTTCCGCTCTCATCACTCCATGGTTACAGCTTTAATAGAGATCCATGAGAATACTCTTGATTTTTATGACAATCCAGATAATATTGGAGCATCCATCATTTCCGTGGACATGTCGGCGGCTTTTGACTCACTGGACCATTCAATGGTAATTAATAAATTTTTTCGAATGCCATCCATGCCGAAGAAGTTTGTAAAATGGTTGAATGACTATCTTGCTGACCGTAAATGTACAGTGAAAGTGAATGACTGCTTTTCCTGCACAATATCCATTGAAAAAGGGGTACCTCAGGGCTCAGTTTTAGGGCCCGCCATTTTTGCTGTCTTCCTTGCTGACTTTGATAAAATGTTGCCAACTACCAAATGTGTTACCTATGCAGACGACATAACTCTTATCATGCCCTTAGAGAAACTACAGACTAAAGTAGAAATTGAAGATTACATCAATGGGGAGATCCTGCATACTCAGAGCTGGTGCTCAAGGAAAAAATTGAATTTAAACCAAGAGAAGTCTGCTGCTATTATCTGCCAAAAAAGAGCTGACGGCCTCACTGAGCCATGCAATCTTTCTGTCAATGTATGTACAAAATTAAAAATCCTTGGTGTGACTCTGAATGATCGCCTAACATGGAATAACCATATAAGTGAAGTCATAACGGAGTGCAATCGACGTTTCTTCATACTAAGAAAGGCAAAAAGTTATATTAAATCAAATGAACTCTTGGTCATTTATAACAGCATTATTCGCTCAATCATAGAGTACGCCGCACCACTGTTTGTATGGCTTCCAATCGGTTTGGAGAATAAACTAAGCAGGCTGCAAAGACGAGCAATGCGGCTCATTGATCCAGCCAAAAAGGTGATTCCGGAAATCAGAGAGAGAAGCGAAACTTTGAGCAAGAAATTATTCATCAGAATTGTGAAGAATGACACTCATTTGCTATCAAAGTTATCCCTAAAAAGGTTGAAGTATACCAAGCATATTAAAGTGAACATTCACCGCTCCAAGAAACGCAAAAGATCTTTTTTCCCCTTTACAACCTTACTAGTCAACAGTGATCTAAGAATTCGTGATTTATATGTAATTGATGAAATGCTTTCTAACATGTATAATTTGCTTTGTATCTTCTGATGAATTTCTGTATTTTTGATTACCATTACTTTTTTGAAAAAATATGCACGCTATATCCTTTGTGGTTGATTTAATGGACAGAGGAATGAAATATGTTTCTCAAATGAGCAATCGTCAGTAATAAACCAACGATAATCAAAACAGCAACACAAATGAGCAATGTAAGTTAAATCAGCTAGAAAATATGATGTTCAAAGCAGCTTTTTCCTAATACAGTAAGTCCTCGAATAGCGAACATTCGAACAACGAACAATTCGAATAACGAACAACGATTCTGAAGATCTTAATTTCTCTGATTCGGTTTTTCCTGCTCTTCACCTCACTGGTTTCAAATGTAGTTAGTATTGTCAATCGTCACGGGCTTTCATGTGGCTGGATTACAGATGCTAGCCACACACCCAGCCGAAGTTACTTGATATGTGGACGAGGCTCGAACCCAAGCCCGTCCAGACCTTAGCCAGACATTACAACTACCGCGCCACCCGCTCGCTGCTGCTGCTATTTTAGGGTAGCTCAAGCGTGTCTATTGGCTGACCTGCAGCATGGCGCCTGAGGTCTACGGAGACTATTCGCTGTGGAGTTTTTTGCTCGAGGTATGTCTTCATCGATTGGAAGGTAAATTGGATGTGTTGTCTCGCATCTTATTGGCTGAAGGATGATAAATGTAAAGCGTCAATTCAGGTCAACTGATGCAGCTCTCACTCACTTTTCTCCTCGGTGCGTTGTTACTCGAACTGTCTGCGCTATTCATCGTCCTACATACGGTACATCTTCGTCGCTGTGTTGAAAATTTCGATCATACATGCGTCATATGGCAAATGGTGCAAAGCGTAAGAGCTGTTGCAATGCTAGTGGTGGTGCCAATAAGAAGCGAAATGTGATTTCTTTAGAAACCAAGAGAGACTTTATTCAAAGATATGAAGCTGGCGAAACTCTCTCCTCTATCGCGACTACGCGTCTACGTGCGGAATGAACCGCAGTACTATTGCAACAATTGTGAACCAAAAAGACAAGATAAAAGAGTTTGTGCTGCCTGCTGGTCCACTCAAGGCAAACAAGATGAGGAAGCGACGTGGTCTTGTTCTAGAAGAAATGGAGAAGCTCTTGACAGTTTGGATTGAAGACCAACATCAGCACCGTGTTCCGCTATCCCTGCTGCTGATACAAGAGAAGGCAATGAGTCTCTTCTCAGACGTGAAGGATCGCCTTGGAGTGTCGTCTACGTCGACGGATGAACCACATATGTTTGCGGCAAGTCATGGGTGGTCCTCTCAATTTAAGAATCGAACAAACCTGCATAATGTCAAAGTTGTCGGTGAGGCAGCCAGTGCTGACCAAGAAGTAGTCCGAACTTTCCCATCTAAGTTTGCTGCTCTCACCGAAGAAGAAAATTACTCTCCTGAGCAAGTCTTCAATGTCGGTGAAACTGGTCTGTTCTGGAAGCGCATGCCAGACAGGACTTACATCAACCGCGAGGAGAAGACTGCTTCTGGCTTCAAAGCCGCAAAGGATCGCCTCACACTTCTACTGGGCTCAAATGCTGCAGGAAACTGTAGAATAAAACCGCTTCTTGTCTACCACTCTGAGAATCCACGAGCTTTCAAGCGAGTGGATAAGTCCAGCCTGCCAGTGAATTGGAAGAGCAACAGAAAAGCATGGGTCACTCGCCAGATATTTCAGGATTGGTTCGTCGAATGCTTCATTCCTGAAGTGAGAGCCTTCTCCCAGAAAAAAGAGATTCCTTTTCACATCCTCCTCCGCCTCGATAACGCACCCGGCCTTCATGCAGACGTTAGGGTGATGTATTTGCCGCCCAACACGACTGCAATCCTTCAACCTTTCAAAAAGTACTATCTCCGCCAAACGTTCAGCCAAGCAGTGCAGCGGACCGAGACCCGTGGCATAAAACTTCGACAGTGGTGGAAGGAGTACGACATCTTGAAGGCCGTGAGGAATATCGGCGTCTCTTGGGCAGAGGTCTCCGACTCTACCCTGAGTGCTGTGTGGCACAAGCTGCTCCCTACTGTTGTTAGCGACGTATCAGAGTTTGAGGAGGAGATTCAGTCAGTCGTCAGAAATGTGGTTTCCTTGGGCAACGATCTCCAGCTGGACATTGATGAAGTGGATGTCCGCGGGCTCCTCGATACCCAGGCAGATGAACTGTCCAACGAAGATTTTCTTGAGCTTGAGGAACTGAGGAAACAGCAGGAAGAAGAAGAAGAAGCACAGCAGCTGGGGAATGTCGAGCACAAGGGATTGACAAGAAAGATTTTGGCGGAGGCGTTTGCAATGTTTGAGAAGGGACTTGGTCTCCTTGAACACAATGACCCAGATGTAGCTCGCTTCCATCAATTTTCCACGAGCCATCAAGAGCCTCTTCCTCCTTATATGGAACTCTACAAGGAGAAGAAGGGGATCACAAAGCAGCTTTCAATAGCTTCATTCTTCAAACCATCTACAAGGAGCTCTAGTGCTACTACATCTGCTGCCGGTGTGCCAGTCAATTTTTACTCCCGCCAAAATTTACTCCCCAGTATTCACCAATCTGACGACTTTGGAGTTAGATATCTCTGATATGAGATAGAATTTCACAATTCTGATTGCATATTCGTTCTTAGGAACCTCAAATTGATGGGATTAGCATGAATTGAAGAAAACAGTAGTCAGTAACAAAAAATGGTTCCGCTAACTTCACAAACTGACTTCCAAAAAAGTAAAATCGCATTTACTGAGCAAAAACTGGGTTTTGTGGGATAACAATGACAGATTTGAAATCAGCGAGTCAAACTGCATCGGATAGGCTAAATGTACTAGGGAGTAGAATATTCTAGGCCAAATTTACTGGGGGAGTAAATATTTCCTAGGAAAAATTTACTGGGGAGTAAATTTTGTCAGGGAGTAAAAATAAACTATTACACCGGCACCACGTGTGAAATTGACCCAACTTATGTCATCAGTTCTGATAAGGAGACTCCAGCTTACGCTAGTTATACTAGTTAGTGAAGTTTACGTAGAGTACATGTGCTGTTTGAGAAAGCACCGAGAAAAAATAGCTTTACTGTGGCAATGACTTTGAAATAAACGATTTCTAATCAAAAAATTGCTTTTAATTTTGTGTCAAGTTGCGAGGAGATGCTACAATTCCAGAGGTGGGTACTGATAGTTGATATAGACAGTTTGGCACTGATAGTTGATATAGACAGTTTGGCATGCACGTCTCGAACACTGAACAAATTCCAAAAACGAACAAGGTCCTGGAACGCATCCCGTTCGTTATTCGGGGACTTACTGTACATGTAAATGTTGATGAATCGAACCAACAGTGATATTGTTAGAGAGCACGCTTTCTGTGAAAACAACAGAACTATTCTTACAAATGAGTCTTTCAGCTTGACAACAAAGGTCTGTCGTAGTTCATTGTTGATGAATCGAACCTATTTAAAGAGAATGACAACTACTAAGTCAATAATAGACACAATACCCTTGATTCCCCAACCGCACTCGCCCGACCTGGGAATCGAACCGAAGTCCGCGCTCGGGAGTGCGAAGAGTGTGGTCGGGGAATCAAGGGTGTTGGTGTCTTACAAGGATACAATACATTTTTAGTTCGTAAAGTTTGATTTTGCGCATCGATCATAGATTTGACAAGAATGTCATCTGAAAATAGTGATTAAGTTAGTGAAAGATTAAAATAGTGATCGTCCGTTAGGCTCAAAATAGTTCCAGTTTATCTGTGGAGTTAGCAATAGCACATGGAAAGTTGATACCCGGCATTAAAGCGAGCTTTAGCAATGTAATCCAGAAATGCAAATTCTACGACTAATTGATTTCATGAATTTTCACATTGGATTGAAATTCCGAGCGTCCGATACGCAACGGACGCTCGCTTTACTGAAAATCTTAGAAACTTGTTTTCAGCTGCAGGCATTGCTCCAACAGGATTTGGCTGACTAAATTTAGTATTACTCTAATCTCTACCATTATCTAATGACAAAAAACTGTGATAACGAGATTCAAAGCGAAGTGGTATGGAGTAGGTCTATTAGCCCTCCAGGCGGTGGGGGGGCATATTTATGCCCCCCCCCCTTTGTATTTTTTGATCTAATTCATGAAATATGAAACGTGTGATTCTGAAATTTTCAGTAGCTTATTTTTTGCGTATTTTTGACAATTTCCTGTAAAATTATTAAAATTGGATCACAGAAACGACCTTTACATGACCTTTATTGAAAAGTACTTTCGAAATTTTATCAAATCAGTGAAATTCTTCAGAAATTTTGTCTATGAATGAATTGCTATTGCTTGGAATCACTCATTACGTATAGAATAACTTATTTGACTATAAATAACTTTATGCTTATCACGGTTTACCAATTCAAATTTGAAAATAAGCTGCATATACTACTTTCAATGATATTGTAAGTACTTTATAGAGTAATATTAGTTTTTACATCTTTTTCATTACTGTTATGTATTGAAAATATATTCACATGTATATGTTATGTATTTTCTACATGTAGGCAATGTATTTTCTACATGTAGGCATGTACATGTACTATTTGAACATAAATATATGGAATACTGTTTTCAAAATTTGTAGAAAAAATGAGTTCTAAACACTATAAAAGATTTTCTAAACACCTTGGTTCTAAACACCTTGGCAGTAGAGGCAATAAGTCTGCGTATCACGTTCAATCGCCTTCCCACTGCATCCTTTCATCACTTACAAACACGCCGAAGGCGCTATTGCGTGACTAATTTGACTGCATTGGAATCGGTAACAGTTTTCTTCATAATCAGCTGTAACCAAATTTGATCAACTTGAGTTGTATTCAACAATGAAAAACATTTGTTTGAATCAAATATGCTTCTATGACATTAACAAAAAGCTCTTTTGATAAGAGTGATAAATGTTTCAATATTTTTAGAGTCCTCTCTGTTGATTATCTCAAAAAAAACTATATATATAATTTTATTTGATAATAACTAAACAAATAAATTTTCAAAATTTAAAATGCTATTTATGCATATATTCAAATTTTAAAGCAATGCGAACATCACCATTGTATTCAGAGAACTTGAAACATGTTTGAGTCAATTTTTGCGATAATCTGATGATGAAATTTCTCTAAAAACATAAAAAATACATTTTTCTGAAAAAAAACGCATTTTCAAATTTTGAAATGCTATTTATAGCATGAAGACAGTCAAATTAAGTAATGCAAATGGCACCACTGAATTCAGCATGTCCGAAATGTGTAAGGGCCAGCATTTCATAAAATTCGCACACTTAGTTTAGGATATCCTGGGGGGGGATAAATATGCCCCCCCCCACCGCCTGGAAGGTGGCTGAAGGGCCCACCGCCTGGAGGGTTAGTGGAAACAGGATAGAGAATATATCTGGCAAGATAAATGATGAAATCGGGAAGAAATGAATTTCTACGACATCTCTAGGAAAGTAAGAAGTGACAACGAATATGCCAATTAAATAGGAAAAATGATGAGATGTGTAGATGCGTTCGTCAAAAACCACAATCGGTCAATGGAGCCATCAAGAGATTGAAAAGAACCTCAAAAGTCTCCATGAACAATATTTTTGCCAAATATTTCTGGGACAGCCAAGTCGAAAAATTCTGCAAGTAATGCACAACGACACGATGAAAACGAATAGCAAAAGAAATTGCACAAAAAAGTAGAAAAAGTTCATCATTCAGACACCATTTCATGGCAAGTTCCCGGTCAGAAAGATATGTTCATCGAGCGATCTATTCTACGAGTGTAAAGCGCAGCATAGTGAAAAGGAGCCCATACAGTGTTCAAATTATAACAACCCGATATTGAGATCGTCCTCTCAAAGCTAGCTCTCTCAAACCCCGATAAGGTTTTCCTGACCTCATTCTGTTTCGGTCACGGAACATAGGCGACACCTTAATTAACCCTATCCATACCGGGTTCTGAATCGCATCGCCATCCCGGGGGGAGGGCATTCGGCCCCCTCCTTAACTTCCTAAATACTGCTCCGTTGTACATGAAATTTCAGGGTAGAATATTCTGCGTGTGATCTTTCTAACGGTGGTGGTATCTGTTTTTTTCTAATTCGCCCATCTTGATGCTTTAAATGGCGATTTAAAATTTGAACTTCAAAATTAAGCGAATTTTTTTATGTTTTCTTCTCATCGACTGCAAACATAGATTCAGTGCTTTTAGTTCAATGACGTTAGTGACACATGCAATTACTGATCAGGAGAATGATGCTATTTGATGCTCTAAACTTGTTTGTCTACACATCATGAATTTAAATTCAAAATTTGAATATGTGATATTGCTTTTGTACTGTAGCCTGTAGTATTGCCTAGATCTTGATTAAACTTTTGGATGCTGATTTTTAGATGACCCTCCCAAATGTTCTAGTCATTTTATACCCTTTAAACATCATGAACAATCGGCCAAAATTTGAAATTAAAATTTGAAACTTCAGCCAAAATTTGATTTTTCAGAAAATATTGTTGTCGAACTTTCACCAGTTACATGTGGGCTCCGATTTATCAAGTTCTACAAGGTTATAACAGATAATGAGATGACTGATCAAATTACCCTCGCGAATAAACTATTTTCACGATGGAACTATTTGAGAGTTTACAAAAATAAACATAAGCAGAAAAGGGAAAGTTTTCACTCAAAATTGACTACTGTTTTTCATCTGAAGAAACAATTTAAGAGGTCTTGCTACCGTCCAATAATGTAATTAAGACTAATAATGACACTGAATAAGCAGAAGTTTTCAAAACAATATGAACGAACACAGTTGCAACTTAGTTGACTCATTTCTACTGAAAAGCAAATAAGTAGTATTTACATGACATTCAAGTTTGGATGACTCTTATCGATGTCTATCTTTGATGTCTATAGTATCTTGATGGTGCAATTTCTGGACACCTAGTTGTGATTTGATGCAAAAAATTGATATTCAGCTTGCTTTGTCAAAACTTAGCACACCAGATGTTTCAGGTAAAATTCAGACTTTCAAAAAATGCACTTTTCAAAACGGGCAATAAATTTAACTTTCCCATGAACCAAATGCAACGATTTTCGGCAAAAAGTTGGGAAATACCCAGAAACTAAAAGACACAAAGGCCTGTGTCAATCGGTTCAGTTTTAAAAGATCCTTTACAAGGATGTTTGAATTATTTATTGGAATATTAATTAAATAGTGTCAATCCATAATAGATAGATCCTCTCGCCTAGCAGGCTGGCATGCGGACGTATGTTGCACGCTTTCTGTCGGCACCATGCTTCTTGCTTTGCCGCTTGACCTGTCTTGCCGAGTTACTGCTAAATTGCCTCCCAAACTGCTTCCAATATTCAGCATATTTACTGTTCATACCTTGCGCACGAAACTTTCTTCAACGCCAAAGCAGTCATTAGGTGTGTCAGAAAAGTATCCGGACTGTGCCTGCTGTTCAAGCAAGAAATAGAAAATCGATAATCCGGTTACGTAATTAGAGACGGATAACCACTCTGTCCAAATGAACGCCGAATCAGCCATCTCTGCATTCATTGTGTGCGTCTCGCAGGTGGTTGATTACAACTCATCGAAGTCAATTCGTTTTGTCACCTCTTAAGCGCGATGAATGTTTTCGACTGCACATTTTGTTATGGCATTAGAGCAGCGAACGAATTTGAAATTCTTGGTCCGCCTGGGAAAGTCTCCTATGGAAGTATTCAAAATGCTGCAATTAGTTTACGGGGACGAAACAATGGCCCGGTCTTCGGTTTTTGAGTGGCACAAACGATTCAGAGACGGACTCGAGGAAGTGGAGGACGCCGCCAGGAGTGGAAGGCCATCGACCAGCAGAACGGAGGAGAACGTTGATCGCGTAAGACAGATGATTCGGAATGATCGTCGGCTGACTGTAAGGATGATAGCTGACAGTCTAAGCATCAATCGAGATTGCGTCTGGAAGATCATCACAGAAGACTTGGGCATGCGAAAGATCTGCGCGAAGATGGTCCCGAAGCTGCTGAACGACGACCAGAAGGAGCGGCGTGTCCAAGTGTGTGAGGACATCATCGAGCGCCTCGAAACCGAACCGAACTTGCTAGCAAAGGTCACCACGGGCGATGAGTCATGGGTCTTTGAGTGCGACCCAGAAACGAAGCGTCAAATTTGCGAGTGGAAAAGTCCTGGGTCACCGAGGCCACAGAAAGCGAGACAATCAAGATCCAAAATCAAACTCTTGTTGATCGCCTTCTTCGATATCAGAGGAATTGTCCACGCTGAATTCTTACCGCAAGGTCAAACGGTCAACCAGCATGTCTACAAAGAGATCTTACGACGTTTGTTCCGATCAGTGCGTGGAGGAGAGACTTGTGGCTGGACAGCTCGTGGATGCTTCATCATGACAACGCGCCAGCTCACAACGCTCTGAGCCTTCGTCAGTTCTTGGCCGAGAAGAACGTCACCGTCCTTGATCAACCTCCGTACTCCCCCAACCTAGCTCCGTGCGATTTTTTTCTATTCCCCAAGCTGAAAGAAGTGATCAAGGAGACCATCAAGGCCGTGACGACGGAACTCCACAAGATCCCGCAAGATTCCTTCCAGGAGTGCATGAACGCATGGCAGAAGAGGATGAAGAAGTGTGTTAGACTCGGTAGACTCGGAGGGTGTTACTTTGAAGGGGAGAGGGCTTAAATTTTTGCTGTATTTCAAGATAAAGTTTTTGTGAACACAGTCCGGATACTTTTCTGACAACACCTCGTATATGTGATCATTCCATGCTCTTCAACGATACAGGATTCATTATGGTATATTATCTGAAGCAGCTTTCTTTGTTCCTTCTGAACTTGCGACCGCGCTATGAAAATCGTCTGCATCACGTGACCGGTTAATGAACTCACTTTTAACGATACACGGTGATAGATAGGAAACCCTATCAATGTGCTGTTCCGCATCAACATCGCAATTCTTGTGCCTATTGTATTATGTATTTGCGCTCACCGGATGTATGCAAATACGTGTGAACAAAAGAATAAAGGTTATTATTATCATTATAGTGTTACAAATAGAGTGAAAATAATCGAGAAATAAAGAGGATACATGTAATTAATAATGTCCACTACACGGTCTTTGTGACGTAAAACTACGAAGGAAAGTTGATTAAAATATAAACGCATCATTAATGTATTGACAATCTTCTGAAGAAATGAGCATAAGATGGATTTACAAGCATAAAATTGCAAGTGACAGAACAAAGGTTCGTAAAATGGAAACTGCTATTACAAGATGAAACCAGAACCATTCTATGCTTAGCGAACATTATTTTCTTAAAATGTCATGTCTTTAGTTTTAGGAAAACGTCACTTGAAAGTGAAACTCTTGGTCAATTCGCAGAGTTTTGCAAATAAAAATTAATAAATCAAAATCAGATTTTCTCCGCGAGTGTCCGTTACGCGTACTTTTTGGGCTCTTAAATTGGCTGTATTACGAATTTCGGTCTATTTCTTCTATGAAATGAATAACTAATATGAACAAATATGTGTGTAAAATGCAGCAGATCTAGCAGGCTTAAAGCTGCCCACAGAGATTAAAAGTCTTGCGAACGAGCGTATGGAATTGCTCATCAAAGAAGTTATGCAAATTTATAAGAATGTGAAACTGCCATTATTTTTGTGTTTCGTTGTTTTGTTGAAGGCTATTGATTCCATTCTGAAAAGGAGATTGATTGATAGGTCAAAAAGTTTGATACCCGAAAGTAAAATTTTGTCATTGATCGTTAGCGTCATCATAAAAAAGTTATGAAAATTTTGCATTGCGGCAAGGAAACACAATCCTACAAACTTGAAAATGGTATTCCACAGGGAGATGTTCTATCACTAGCTTTATTCAGTATTTACATAAATGACTTTATTGATATATGTTAGATGATAATAAAGACATGATTGATTCAGTAAGACGTTTTGATTTGGAAATGTAATCACTCATATATATGCGGATGAAATATTGCTCGGGAGCGAATGTACAGTATGCATGGTTTGAAAAGTCAGTTTAAAATTGCTTTCAAATATTCTACAGATAATGGCCTTAACATTAATGATAAAACTAAAATCAATGCCTCTCAATATACATGTAGCTACTAAGATAGATAGAATTGACATCGTTCTTGATGAAAAGATGATAGCAGCAAATTTCATTTCAAGCAGTTGACTACAGAAGGAAAGCAAGCCTTTTATCTTGAAGCTGAACAACTGGACAAGTTAGTGGAGATCTTTTAAAGAATACATTTCAAATGCTTGCGTTTTTGAAAATGAAATGCTGTGCCGAGTTCTGTTTCTTTAACAATCTAAAAAGTTTAGATCAAATTCAAAGTCAGTTTTATAACATATGTTATGACTAAAGCAGACTACACTTACATGTGATTATAGTCCCAAATCGATCGCCGAAAAAAGGAAGCGGCCTTGTCACCTAGAAAAGGTACCTAAACAAAAACAGGCTTCGTTTCAGGACCAAATTCTAAACTTTTGTCTTCACATTTAAATTCTTGCATGTAATGATCTACAAACCATGGCGGAAAGTTATTCTTTAACAATATATTTCTCTATGATCGATTCGTGAGTCGTTCAAACTTTTTGCCGCAGCCTCGCCTGTTGTGATTTCTCGAAAGTGTAAAATTCCTGTTTCATCACCAAAAGATAAAGTTTCAGTTCAGCTCCGTCATAATCGTATCTATTCGTTTGAGTATTCTTGTGGATGCAAGTACTTGGGTCGAACTAAAAGACGTCTCGGTGATCGAATCCGTGAGCACGTTCCGAAGTGGCTATTACGTGAGACCCGTTACCCACCTCGCTCCACTCGCATACCGAGCAGCTCGATCTTCTCAAGCAATCGGCGCCTGTTATTACGCATCTTGGAAGCTTTGTCAATCAGAAGACTTTGTCCTGACTTGTGTGTACAAAAAGAGCATGTGTTTAGTTTTATTCTGCCATGGTGACTATCGCACACTTTATTTATTTGTTTATTGACTCTTGTTAATTTGTAAGTATTAATTTGCTAGTATTATTATCATTTATTTTTCTACAGTATTGTGACTTTGCATGATACTTCATTTTGAGCTTCGCGGGTATCATCTTTGATTTTTATGTTAGCAGTATTGATTTTGACCTTCTTGTAATGCAGTTTCATGGCTTTCTCTTTTGATTTTGACTTTCTTGTTATGTAGTATTATGACTTTCCATTTCAACGTCCAATAAATAGCCCCTATTGTCCTCTGCCATTTATTATTAATCATGATATGGGTCTTTTACAGCTTGTATTCTTGCTTGCTTCTGTGTTTCATCTGTCACGCTGTATGCATCGATTTCTGTCAAATTTTGTTCACTAGTGTCAAGTTGGCCGAAACATGTTGCGCCAATTGAACTTAAAATCAAATGTGGCTTTTCGTTTTATTCAGAAAATTTGAAAGGGACCAAGCTTTCTTCGCGAAATCTATTTCTGACAATTTTCTTTTCTTTTCTGCTCAGAATATGTTTCTTTCAACAGCTCGCTTTTTTCTGTCATCAAGTTGTGTTTTTGAGTATATTACAGTATGTGAGTGTGCATAGTGATGTTTTCAAATGTTTTTGGAAATAGACATTTTAGTGCTTCTGTGACTTTAAGTTCGGTAATACAAGTACTGTTCTGGTTAGTGCTCAGATTCGCATTTCAATAGGACTTTATGATTTACATTGTAGACTACTGCGAGCTTCCCCCTACAACGGCTCGTCAGTAAAACTCGAAATGGCCTAAACTGGCTCAAATCTTGCTCAAATTGGCTCCAATTTATGTAATGAATTATGTAGTAATATGTTATACAGTATCTTATGTTAATCATAGTATATATTTTAATCATTGATATTTCCAACAGGGTATAAAGTTGGAGAAAAGCTTGAAAGTGAACAATCAAGTCTGTAGTTTACAGTGACTTTCGATAGCAGAGTGCCAACGTCCACACCGGTCTCGAGCCTGAAACGTATCCGACCTCAATTAATTTACTGGCACTGAAGCCGTTGGAGTACTGTATTGATACAATTGGCATGGATGTCTGGAACATTTTATAAGGTGATTGTGATAAATGATGAGTAATTCAAACAATCTTGACAACACCATTTGCGACGTAATCGAAGAAGCGAGGTTATGGGCCGACCAACAAAACAATTTGATAACAACTTTTGAGGCGAAAGAGCAAAGCGATTCAGACATATCACATAGATTATGCGCTCCCAACATTTCAAAGATGGTTACTGGTGTGCCTTGTCCAGTGAAAGACTGTTTAGAGCGTTCGGCAACTTCAATGTTGTACCATCATCTTGAGAGACATGTTTTAGGCTTTTATTCGGGTACAATTCCACCTGCATGGTTCAATGAAAACAGAAAGTACATATGCTCATGTAGCCGCTTGGTTTCAGTTACTCAAGTAAAGAACCACAATAAAAAGTGTGCTTTTAATACTATTTCGAACACTTCTTCGCCATCAAATGAGTCACATATTGCTCAAGAGATAAGCTCAGACGATGCTAAAGCCTTGCCATCTTGGAGTGAAATCATGTCCCTAAAAAGACCAACTCTAAAAGCTGTTCCATACAAGTCTGGCTTCATTTTTGCTCAGATTCTTTCAGATGCTTTAATTGACATTATAAGTTCAAACTCAGAGGATTCCTGCAAGAGGCCATGTATGCTTTCGAAATCCGTGCTACCATCACAGAGACGTGCCGGTAAAGGTCATCGCCTACCTGATGTTACTAAATTTTGCAAACAATGGAAAGAAGGAAGATACATTGAGCTATGGAATGCAGCAAAGATGACATCCATATCTATTCAACGTCGTGGCATTAATCGAACAAGTAAAAAGCAACAATCCGCGTAATATGTAGATAGATCGATTATCGATGCTGCTTTGAACAATGCTGCAAATGGTCAGTATGGAAGGGCGTGTCGTATTTTGATGTCAGATGGCATCGCTCCGAACAATGAAGAAACATGGTTGGCTCTTCATTCAAAGCATCCAGATGGTCCATTTCCCACAATTTTCATAGATTATGAAGTTTCACCTCCCCAATTGGGTCCGAACTTCAACATTGAGGCTGTCCTGAAATCTTTTCCTAAAGACACAGCTTGCGGTCGTACCGGCCTCAGAATCCAACACATTGTAGACGCCTGTGAAGTGTCTTTGCCAGTGATAATAATTTCTTCATTGCGTCACGTCATCAATATCCTTATCTCAGGAAAAATTCCAAATGCAGCTGCTCCTTTCATCGGTAATGCTTCTTTAACAGCCTTGAAGAAGAAAAATGGCTCATCCGGAGATATTCGACCCATTGCTGTTGGGAATGCTATTCGACGATTGGCAAGTAAGTGCATCTGCAACCTCTACAAAGATCGGGCAAAAGAATTTTTGTCACCTTGGCGGCTTGGCGTTGCAGTCTCAAGCGGAACTGAAAAAGTGATTCATAATATGAGAGAAATGCATTGAATGCATTGGAATGATGATGACTTTGCAATACTGAAAATTGATTTTAAGAACGCAATCAATTCTGTTTCCAGACAAGTCATGTTCGATGAATGCTCCAAACATTTTCCAGATCTCCTACCTTATCTATCCACGTGTTATGGCCAGCATCCTCAACTGTATCACACTCTCGGATCACTTTTATCTGCTCGCGGTGTTCAACAAGGAGATCCCTTACGCCCGTTTCTATTTTCCATTGCACTAAACCGTCTCATTTCATCCATTGTTGAGAATGTACCTCAGCTTTTATTTCATTCATGGTATTTGGATGATGGGATTTTCTGTGGCAAAGAGAGAATATTCTTAAGACACTGAATATTATTGAAGACGCTTCGTCATGGATTGGTTTAGAGGTCAATCACAGAAAGAGCGAATTATTCTCAGCCTCAAACCTTGATATGTTTCCTGAAGATATTCAAAAGTCTCACTTGCCAAATTTTGAAATTCTAGGTGCGCCAATCGGAGACGCTAGCTTCTGTACTTTTGTCATTATGAAATGCATCAAAAATGCCAGGACTCTTCTACATAAACTACCACAATTAAAAGATCCACAAACATCGCTGTTGTTACTTAGAAACTGCAGCTCTTTTTGCAAGTTGGCGCACACTGCGCGCAGTACACCTCCAGAAAAAACTGTACATTGTTTAAAAGTATTCGACAACGACGTTCGACGATCTTTAGAAAAGTCTGCCGGAATTGAGCTTAACCAACACTCGTGGTTACAAGCCCAGCTTGGAATGCGATTTGGTGGACTTGGCCTGCGTTCTCTTTCGCGGCATCCTGCTGCTACATACATCGCATCATCGTTGTGTGTGAACACTGAGCAATCTTTATCCAAAAATATCTCACACGCAATTGACTGTCATAACAATTTTGTCAAAGAAAGTGATCAGCTTGACATTACTTCGTTTTCGGATGAGCGCATATCACAGTCCGAATTATCAAAGTCAGTTGAAGAGTCCGACTTTGACTTTTTAATGAACAGTGTATCACCAGCACATCAATACAGACTTCTTTCTGTGAGCTCACAAAATGCTTCCAGTTGGCTCCGTGCGATGCCTTACGTTGGCCTCGGCCTACATCTCAATCCAAATGAGATGCAAGTTCTATCGAAATGGTGGTTGGGATTAGACATATTTTTAGATGGATCCACCTGCCCCACTTGTCCATCAAACAAAAGAACAGTCCTTGATTAATTTGGTCATCATACACTGACATGCAAGTACGGCCCAGTTGTTGTAAGTCGTCACAATGCATTGAGAGATTGCATTTTTGAGTTTTGTCGGAGAAGTCATTTATCTCCAAAGCTTAAAGAATAAGGAGGTGAGGGTAGTGACCAGCGCCGCCTAGCAGATATTTTGCTGCCGTCGTGGCATCTAGGTCAAACATCAGCACTCAACATTACGGTTGTGCATCCGCTGAATAAAGCTAATTTAAACGCAGCGAGCACCAACCCTGATATAGCAGTTGCCGATGCTGAGGACAAAAAAATCGATAGCAATACCGATAAGTGTCTTGTTTTGGGATGGCATTGTGCTCCCATTGTCGTATCAACATACGGGTCATGGGGTAAGATCGCCAACGATTTTTTGTCGCGAGTTTCGGTGAGGCTGTCCATGAAATCCAGACTGAAGACCAACAACACGTTGCCTATACTTTTTGATCGCCTCTCAGTAACTCTCATGAAATCGAACGCGAGAGCACTTCTCTTGCGATCCGAAAGTTCGAGTTAGCCCGTATATTTTTCTTTTCTACTTTCATTGAACTTTTAACTTTGACTTTTAGTGTTTTGCATCCTTATCTTGTACTTTGTATTATTTTGTGCTGGAATTTTATCAAATATAGAATGGATCCTAATCATAGTATATTATTATGACAATAATATTTGCATAGTATTTTGTGGAAAGTGACTATTTCGTCACTGCCACTGAATGCTTCCCTTTTGCAAAATGCAATTATTTTGTTGTTTTTCTTTCTGTTCGACAAGCATTCCGGGAAAGGACATGCTCATCATGTCATTGACTTTCGTCAAGCTCATTATATTCCGTGATGTAGATGTAATACAGTGTGTGCTATATAATGGAGTTTATTGGAAATATGACTAGAATTAGCTTCTATTACATGCATCACGCATTAGGAGAGAGAAACAGTTCCCTCTACATTAAAACTTGAAACGCCGCGAGACAGAAGCCTCACCATCCATTTCTGTCAAAAACAGTGAAACAATGAACATGACAACTTCTTAGGAAGAATTTAAGTCTTGTTGGTAACCTATAGCTGCTGACAATAGTTTCTCTTCCATTCCTTGACATTATGTTATATTCTTCAATCACATTTAGACAACACAGTATATGTTGTTGAGATATAATAGGTCTCCTACAGTGTCTATATGTCGAAATTTCCAGCTCTCTGTCATACTGCCTCAGTTCTTACTGATGAAGATGTTTCTCTCTGACTTTCTGTACATTGCCGCATGTTTCACTTCATACCAGATAATATTCGCTGTTGGGGCAGAAAATTTGGCATTGAGGAAGCCGACAAAACAAAGCTCGACATATGTTCCTTACATCTCAGATAGAGCAGTGGATGGCAACACCGGTGGATGGATGGAAAGCGGTTCTTGTAGTCACACAGAAGAGGGAAGAAAGAATGCCTTTTGGAGCGTTGACTTGGGAGCACAGCATAATGTCAAGGAGGTCATCATTCATAATCGAGTGGATTGCTGCTCGTTTCGTCTTCAATTCACAGGAGTCTATCTGAGTGAAGTGAGGCAAGCGACTTGGGCAGACAGGTTGAGCGATCAATATCTATGCGGAGAGATTTTGGAGCCAACTTCATCAGTTAACAAAATAACTGTGAATTGCTCGAATAATCGTGGGAGGTATGTGTCCATTTTGAAGAGCGATGCAGAACCACTTCAGTTATGCGAAGTCCAAGTGATCAAAGGCAGTGAGTTGCAAATAACCATTGATATAATTATTATTACATGCACACGGCTGTAAATCTCATGAAAAGAAGGCTAAAAGAGTTATACATCAACAAAGGTGTCAGATATGAGTTTATCCTATACATAGGACAATAGGCAATTTAGTATGCTTCATGATTCTGATATTTTGCAACTTTGTATTGAAAACTAATTTAAGCTCTATGAATATCGCCACATAGTGACTTCATACGATGAAATACTCATAATTTTAGTTTGTCATGAGACAAAACATCTCCTCATACAGTAAGATAAGTGCAAATGATATAAAACTGACTAAAATTGTCATGGAACATTATCACTAAGTGCCATAAACTGCTTCGAAACTGAATAACACAGGAGAACGCGACATTAATCACAAAACTGATATCTTGAATTTGCAAGTGCGATTTTGTAGTGACTCATCGTAATCAGAATTAAGTAATGACACTCCTTTACCATTAGGACCTTTTGTTTGATTTAATCTAGGAGCAGGGCTGGGATTGGTTAGCCGGTTACACTTTCTCTTTACCGGTTGCAACGTCTAATTAGATCAATCTTGTATAAAGAAATATTGTTGATATTTGGGAATGAATATCTGTGATAATGAATGAAAATTGTCGATAAACCGTCAAAACTGAATGAATACCGGGAATCCTCATCTAACTGATTTCATGATAGGAGATTCTCATGCTGCTGGCGAATTAGGCAGTTACTTACAAAACTCAGTCTACCAATTCCATGGGAAGAACAGTAAACGGCTGATAAATGAGAATATTTGAGAATTGTAAAAGATTGAGTGCTTCATTACATCAAAGAAAAATGGATGTCTGCAACAAAAGAGAGAATGTGCATCATTTTATGATAGAATGTTCACCATATCAAAATTTACGACAAGATAAGCTGCAAAGCAACCGTTAAACTTAATAGAAAAGCTTCACAGAATATATCCGTAAATGGCTGTTAAAATGATGACGTCACAATTAAAATTCGTTCATTTCAGATAAGCAATCGTCTGCTTTTAGGGATATTTACAGTTCAGATTGAAAAGACAGTGAAACTAATTTTAGCTGTTCACTTAAACGGATATATATGGTTTATAGACTGCAGTGTAGGCAAAGCAGTTATTTGAATATAATTATGTCAATGTGTGGGGGTGTTCATATCCACAAGTTCATGCTAAGTTCTTATGCACAAGTAAAATCCAGAAGGGCATTCAATGCATATTGTCAAGAGTGTGAGAACCACAGAAGAGAGAAAATGTTCGTATTTATGAACTAATATACCAGTATATTTATAAACTAATATGCCTGTATATTTATAAACTAATATACCAATTTATCTGTATATTTGTAATAATAAAAAACACAAAAATTTTTATTAAATAAGTAAGTTATGGAAAATGAAATATGTCCGTATTTCAATATATGCAATAAATATTTTAAAACAAATAGATGATATCTTGCACTTGTAAAAAGTAAAGCACATAAAGAAAAATTAGCAAAATATGATGAAACTAATATGCTAAAATTGAAGGAATATAACAACTATAAAATTCTTTAACTGGTGCCTTTTCTGATATAGAAATTAAAAACATATTTTTTATGACTTTTCATATTCTGAATATAAAATAGAAGTTCATGAAGAGAATGATCCGACAGAAGATATAAGATGTTTATTTTATAGCGAAGAAGAAGATGAGCATGATGCAAATTATGATGAAGATTTCGAAATCATTTCGAAATCATTTCCGCTGATGTATTAAAAAACTTTTTTAATATATTTAGAAAGTCTTTTAAATTTTATATGCAAGAAGAGGTACTTTATCAAAAGAACAATGAAGAAATAAGCCAAGGGCATTCTGGTAAAACATATAAAATACATGTACATATTGATATATCGACATATTGATGTATAGATTGATTATTATGGTGAAGATAGTTCTGAAATGTTTACAAAGAAAGTAGAAGAACTACACAACCAATTTTCACAATTACTGAAAACAAACGTACCGATGATACCTTTAACAGATGAACAAGAGACACGTAGTTTGAAGAAGAAAGAAATTGCTATTATTATTGTCATAAAGGATAACGCAGAGATCATGATTAGGTAAAAGATCATGATCATCTAAATGGAATATATAGAGGTGCAGCACATAATTCTTGTAATTTCAATGCAAATAAACAAAAATATAACTCTGTTTCTCTCTATTTCTGCAATGGTTCTATGTATGATTTTCACCTAATAATAAAAGATTTATTCTCATCTGAAATATTAAAACAACTAAGAGCAAATATTCTATGTAAAACAGAAGAAATATTGAGTAAATATAATTTAAAACCTCTAAAAGGTATATGAATATATAACTGGTGATATTAATAGAGTGAATGAAATGATGCAAGAACAACAACTTCCTTCAGGTATAAAATTTCATACAACACTTAAACAATCTGAGTTATCAATAAAAGATTATGAGGAAGCTAAAAAGAATTGGAAAGAATTAAATTGTACTACAATGTATGATTATACAATGAAATACTTGCTGATATTTTTGAAAGCTTTCGTGACATGTGCCTAGAATAGTATGGAATAGATCCATTTTATACATACAGTATTCCAGGTTTAACATGGCTTGCAGGATTAAAACATACTAACGTACTTCTTAAACATTATCAAGAAAATACTTATGATAACCTATTACATGTATTCTTTGAATCTGGAATAAGAAGTGGTGTTTCATCTGTTTTAGGTAATAGATGTGTTAAATGCTTTAATAAGAAAATATATCCGGCCACAAGAATATGAATATATAAAAACATGTACATTAGAACAGAAAGAAGAATTATTAAAAATGATTAAACAAGAAAGAGAAGGACTTATATCTATTGATGAAACTAATTTAGATGAAAATAAATTAGATGAAGAAAAAATATTGAAGGAAAACTATTTATTATATTATGATTTTAATAGCTTACATGCCTCTTGTATGATACAAGAATTACCTACAGGAGAAATGGAATGGGATGAAAATTGTATATATGAACGCACTCATGAAGGTGATAGATATGTATATGAAGTTGATTTAGAATATCCTGATGAACTAAAAGATGATGCAATATATTATCCTTTCTGTCCTGTAAACATTTTACAGATTATCAAAAATTATAACTCCTAAAAGGTATTGTCCATCAGAGAAACTAATGTTGACACAAACTAATAAATATAAATATGTTGTTGAAGATGGAATGTTAGATTGGCATTTAGATCATGGAATGAAACTTATGAAAATACATCGAAAATTAATGTATAAAAAATCAAAGTGGTTAAAAGAATATAGTTTAATATTGAAAAACGAAAAGAAGCAAAAGAAACAAAGATAATTTTGGTAATGTATTCTTCAAACTTATGAATAATGCATTCTATGGTAGAACTTTAGAAAATGTTCGTAAAAGACAGAATATTGAAATAGTTTATGATAGTGATCGGTTTCAAACTTTAACAAGGAAACCTACTTATAAAAGAACTACTGTATTTAGTGATAGTTTATGTGCAGTACATCTACGAAGAAGCACTGTAAAACATGAGAAATTTAGTTATATTGTGATTTCGCTCATTTTAGAATGAGCTAAACTATTCATGTATAAATTCATATATGATTATTTAGCTCCTAATTGCGGTGAAAACTATCAATTACATTTTAGTGATACAGACAGTGTTTTCCTAGAGTTAATAATTCCATACAATTCTTCACTTGAAGAAGAAATTGAAAAAATATAAGATATAATCCATCCTTCTGATTTATGTAAAATAAAAGTTGAATTAGAAGAGAATGGTGAGCATATAACAGAAGCTGTATTATCAAAAGCAAAATCTTACTGTTATCTTACAATACGTTATACTAAAGATGAATTAACTAAAGAAAATAAAACATTAAAGGGAATTTCAAAAGCATCCATAAATAAACAAATAACATTTGAAAATTATAAAAATACATTAAATGAAATAAAAAGTGTTACTAATTATAGACTTAATTCAGGCAAACATAATATATATTTAAAAGAGGAATTAAAATTACAGTGGCATTAGATCCATTTGATGATAAAAGAAGAATTTTATCAGATGGAATAACTACTTTACCATACTGTTAATCTGCATCTTCAAAAAGATTTTCTATCAGACGGAGTCTGTGAACAAATGTTCTATCGGTGTTTCACTCCGCGAAAAGATTTTGTATCGGTCTATCATTTACTTTCTTATCAATATTAATAACAATAAATCCATAATCTTGTGCCCAAACATTATTATGTACATGTTTGTTGAAATTCATCTCTATCTCTTACACATAAATCCTTTAATAAGTCACCTACGTTTCTTGAATTAATTTCAAATAGCATAAAAATATTTACGTTCTCTCTAATAACACCGCCGTCTAATGAATACATACTTTGTGTTAAATAAAACACACTACAATTATTATGTCTTCCTCTTGTAAAATAATTTCTCTGGATTTTTTTGATCTCTATTACTTACACAATCATCGAAAACTATACAATGTTTCTTTATTTAATCTAATATAATTGGGTCAGACATATTACCTGCATCGTCTATTAATTGTACTACAATATGTTTATCTTTATCTGTTTCTACTAAGTTTTCATTTTTAGCTGCTTCTTCACACCATAAAACTATATCCTCGTCATAATCTGATTTTTCATATTCTTCGAATAAAGAGAAAATAAAATGCCAGTTTTTGAAAGGTTATTTTCAAATCCATATTTCAAAAATTGATAAATAGGTTGCTCTGCTGTCGTTGTATAAATTATAAGATTATTGTAATCTAAAAAGATTGGTGTTGTGAGAATTTTAAGTAATAGATCAGTTTTCCCACATCCTAATCTTCCATAATATCTGATAAAACTTTATTATATAAATGTGTTTGATGATTAGATTTAACTTTTTTGTTTAAAAACATTCTATATATATGTATATATTAATTTAATGAAAATATTTTTCTACATTAATACAATAAAAATATTTATCATTAGTTAAACTTCACGTAACAATAAATCTATCATAATCTCTTCACCTCCAAAATGTATTTCCTTTCTCGTCTGTTATTCTAATGGTAATTGAATTAATTGCTTTTCTTGTAGCTGGAAAATATATTAATGATTTTGTTATTACATTTAAACTATAACCAATTGGTACTGTAAATGCGGGCTAACTAAAGATATTATTTGTTAGTTTTCCATTTACATAACCACCTTCTATAATATCACAACGAACGTTGATTGAATTTATTTCTTCTATTTTAGGTATATTTTTGCTTTTGTGAAAACCTTGATTATAAAATTTCTTTTTAAATCCTAGTAATCTTGATAAGGATCAATCAATGTTTAAATCAACATGATGATTTTCATCTAAAGAAAGTGAAAATTCATTTACTGCTGGTTCGACTACAAAATGTAACTGTTTCTTATTTTTAAATTGTGTACCCAAATGTCTTTGTATTTCATTTGAAATTGATTCAATTTCATAAGAACCAGGAAGAAAAGTCAGTGTTAACCAAGTTTTAACTTTATCATTTGAGTATTTGAATTGATCATTTGCATCTTCAAAAATATTTTGAATACTGTTAAATGTTGAAAAACTAGTTAATGCTACTTCTTAATTTTTACCTTGTTTCAAATGAAGAATAGGATTTAAATTACAAGTATGTGTTGAAGAAGTTGATATAAATTTAAATGTTGTTCTAAATTTGGATGTACTGAAAATCTCAATTAAAGTTTCTAAATGATTACAAATTTTTTCTGACTCTTTTTCATTCATTTTAAATGAAACAAAATGCTATGTTATTATTTACTTACATGCAAATACCTACTTACACTAGAATAATCTTTTTTACTTAAAATTCCCTTCTCTAATAATCGTTTTAATATTGCATGTATTTCATTAAAACTAGAATTATGTCCTTCTTTTGTTGCTGATACTAATATCTCTAATCTATTCATTAATTCTTGTGGATCGTCAGGAAGAAAAACAATTGAAGAATTACTTGAAGATATACCTCTTCCTGTTCTCTGGGATGGGTTATGTCACATTGTTATTGGATCATATTCTATTGCTGATGTATCAAATCTCATTGATGATGGTGTTCCTGATGCACACTATACATGTATGTATGTTGGTATTCTAAATAATGTTCCCATTGATGAAGATTGTTTGAATAAATTTTCTAATGCTTTATAACGCTTATGACTTTTCACTGTTTTTACTTTATCTAATATTGCTCTATATTTTATCAGATCACTAACATCATAATGCTTTAGATTTGCTCTTTTTAAAAGATCTACAAAATTTTTATCTAAACTTAACGGTGTTCCATCCATTGTAAACAGTATTTCCTCTTTAGGTTTTATAATTAATGCTTGTCCATCTAAAGCAAATCTTATTTGTCCTCTTCCATTTTTGTATGATATAAAGTGTTCGAAAAGCATAGAATTGGGTAATTTTTTATCTATATTTGATTCTAGTAATCCTAAATCATCATTATTGCCTTCTGTAATGTATCAGTCATATCAACTATTTGTTTACTAGTATTTACTATCTCTTTCCCAAGTTCATCAAATGGTTTAGTATTTTTCCCAAAATCATTTTTTACTTGTTTTATTAATTGTATATTTTCTATCATTTAAGATACCAGCTTTCATTAATATATTTTCTTTATGATTTATGAATATCTTTCTTATGACTTATGAATATTTATGAATATTTTTAAGACACTGAATGTTATTGAAGACGCTTCGTCATGGATTGGTTTAGAGGTCAGTAGTATTAAAAGGGCTCATACTGTCCCAGGATTAGTACATTTTGAACCTAATGTACCGATTTGTTTTTTAACTTGATCTTGTGGTTGTAGTCGTCTGTTATTTGAAGTGTTGATTGCGAACACAGGTGTACTGTTTTGTGTTATTTGTGAAGAGAATAGTGTAATGTGTTGATGATGTGAGTTCGGTTAGGTACATTTAAATGTTCTAGAGTTGTTAATTTGAACATGAATGGCAAAGTGTGAGGATTGAAACGTTGAGGATCGCTGTAATTGTGTTGAGTATGAGTAGGTAATATTCTAATTGTGTTGAGGATGAATACATAATGTTCTAATTGTATTGAGGATGAATACATAATGTTCTAATTGTGTTGAGGATGAGTACGCAGATGTTCTAATTGTATTGAGGATGAATACATAATGTTCTAATTGTATTGAGGATGAGTACGTAATGTTCTAATTGTGTTGAGGATGAGTACGCAGATGTTCTAATTGTATTGAGGATGAATACATAATGTTCTAATTGTGTTGAGGATGAGTACGTAATGTTCTAATTCTGTTGAGGATGAGTACGCAGATGTTCTAATGTTGAACTTGTTATTTTTTTTGAATGATTATGTTGAAGGCTATCTATCTATCTATCTATCTATCTATCTATATATATATCTATATATATTATATGCATGGAGAATTGTTTATTATTATCATTATGGTTTGTCTTCGATTGAGACAATTGTGACCATTGTGTCCATTGTGACCATTGAATCCTTCATTTCTATTTTGTGTTCTTTTGTCAAATATTGATAATATGATTCCCCAAATTCCATAATAGTTTACAAAGTGAAAAAGACAACATTTACTATGTATGTTTAATTAAATATGCGAAAATACGTTAGGGTACATGATGGCCATCTCAGAGAGAAAGCCCTCTCCCCACTGATGGAAAGCTGTGTTATTTGAGTAGTCATGCTCCTTCATGTGGACGGGGCAAACGACTGGCTGACTGCTCCGAAGTTGCAGGGCCGTCACTACAAGTACTCTCCACAAGTATACTTCACAACCACATGATAGTCTCATAACCGTATCCAGTTTTCCACCAATGAGGAATATCCCAGAGGAGGTACCAGAGAAGAATATCTCACCACTCCTGGACTTATCTTTTATTTCTCCAATCACCGTATCGAGTTTACCACCTTCAATGGGTTCCGTTGTGTTCCCCGATAAGATAATGTTGTTTGAGCTTCCTGCCATGGTAGTAGTGAGGATTAGAACAGATAACAATTGGAACTATCCCACGTCTTATATAGCCAAAGGAGGGAGAATTAGAACAATTCTGATTGGCTGTTGGGAATTCCTTTGTTTAGAAAGTATATAAGTCCTGAAATTGTACCAATTCCAATCCTGAAGTTGTTGTGAAATTGAAAGAGATAGTCAAAATGGTAGGCCCCAACACACCACCTCAATCGCCTGTTCCAACCGAGGGATCGACATCGAACATATTCGATTTGGTTGACTCACATGTCAGCGAAGATCAGACAACACCACCGATAGAAGCACGCATTAGTGTTAAGGTGTGGAACGCTCCAGAAAGAGTGCACACAAAGCGGCTGAAGTTGAGACTTGAACCTGACGACGAGAAGCTAAAGAACTTGATAGAGTTCTCCTTTATTGAATCAGAAACTCCGAGGCGATGTCCCGATGCGCCGCGAAAGACGAAGGTCAGTCTGCAAGTGGACCTGCGGAAGATACCACCGTTCCCGATCTTGGACAATTTGTAGACTCTCTAGCTTTCTGTATCGTAACGCTTTTTTGTAATCTTCAAAATATCAATGTTATTATGAGTACAAAATTGGTGTTTTGATTTCTTTTCAAAGGAGTATTGCCTCCAAGATTTGAGTGGAAGTTGGGATTAAAGTTTTGAAATAACATCTACTTACATATGAGGATGGAACGACATGTAGTTCCCCTGGAAATTGTCATACGTAGTGCATACAATACACCATTAGAATGAGAATGAAAAGAGCTTTCGAATGATATACGGTATGCACCCACTTCCTCAAAAAAACTTGCTGTATGACAGCCTTGAAGATAGACAAACGATGGAAAAAAATTGACTTTTTAAAATTTTGCAAAATCAATCTAGTTTTCAAACGCATGTAGCTCGTCAGGAAGGTATCATACATGATGCATACAATACACCATTGGAATCACAATGAAAAGAGCTTTCCAATGATATAAGGTATGCACCCATTTGCTTAACAAATCCATGTTGTACGCACGTGTATGCAAATGGAAAATTTCCAAGTTTTTCTCGAAAAATGACTGATTTTCCAGATTTTGACCAAGTTCCAAACTTAAAGTTTACAACTCAAATTATCACAATACTTAACACTTTTACCCTCAACCTTGACCTGACCAGACCTTTGACCTTCATACACTTCATACACGACGCGCCGCGGGGGGAGGGGGGGGGCTCAAAAGTTCTCGGGCGCTTCGCGCCCTCGAAATTTTTCGGATTATAGGGTAAATAAATTTTCGAGTGCGCTACGCGCACTCGAAAATTTATTTACCCATGGGCTCCGAGCGCCATAGGTACTCTTTCTTCTCAACTGAACCCTAACCCTAACCTAACCCTAACCCTAACCAGAGGCTCATATCTTCCACAGTCTTGTTTTAATGCAGCAATTGATAAGTGCGCAAAATTTCAAAATGCGATGACCACATAAACATCCTCAGCTGATGCCTCATGTGTTCACCATATGGTTTGTTTAAATGGATCATTTTATATGTGCGCGAAATTCGAAATTTTGATTGGGTGATAATTCTATTAAGATTTATCACTCTGGAACAATTTACATGTTACTTTCTTCTAAGTTCATAAGTAGGTACATTAATGTTCTAAACCTAACGAGATAGAAAATAACTTGATCAAAATTAATAAACTCTGTTACAATTTAATGTCAAGTTATTAATGTTACACTTTATCAGCTGTTTGATTTTGAATCTTGTTTATATGAATACATTTTGTTTAACTATATCATCTCAATGGCATGACGTCAGTAGGTTTTTGTTCGTAGTTGCTTTGTGCATTTCATATATAAATAAAGTGTTGAAGCCAGTTCTTCACTCATTTTTGAATTATCAGCCTGCCTAGCAAGACGTCAGCTCCGTTCTTTCAAACCTTGATCAATATTCTAAAGTGAGTTTGGAATAATTTATATGTTACTTTCTTCTAAGTTCATAAGTAGGTACATTAATGTTCTAAACCTAACGAGATAGAAAATAACTTGATCAAAATTAATAAACTCTGTTACAATTTAATGTCAAGTTATTAATGTTACACTTTATCAGCTGTTTGATTTTGAATCTTGTTTAAATGAATACATTTTGTTGAACTATATCATCTCAATGGCATGACGTCAGTAGGTCTTTGTTCGTAGTTGCTTTGTGCATTTCATATATAAATAAAGTGTTGAAGCCAGTTCTTCACTCATTTTTGAATTATCAGCCTGCCTAGCAAGACGTCAGCTCCGTTCTTTCAAACCTTGATCAATATTCTGCAGTGAGTTTGGAACAATTTATATGTTACTTTTTTCTAAGTTCATATGTAGGTACATTAATAAGTTCTAAACCTTAAGAGATAGAAAATAACTTGATCAAAATTAATAGACTTGAAGTTGTGTTTATGAAATTCATTAAAGACTTTAGCTATTCTCTTACGTATAATACTCATTACCACGATGTGAGTTTGGAACAATTTACATGTTACTTTCTTCTAAGTTCATAAGTAGGTACATTAATGTTCTAAACCTAACGAGATAGAAAATAACTTGATCAAAATTAATAAACTCTGTTACAATTTGATGTCAAGTTATTAATGTTACACTTTATCAGCTGTTTGATTTTGAATCTTGTTTAAATGAATACATTTTGTTTAACTATATCATCTCAATGGCATGACGTCAGTAGGTCTTTGTTCGTAGTTGCTTTGTGCATTTCATATATAAATAAAGTGTTGAAGCCAGTTCTTCACTCATTTTTGAATTATCAGCCTGCCTAGCAAGACGTCAGCTCCGTTCTTTCAAACCTTAATCAATATTCTAAAGTGAGTTTGGAACAATTTAAATGTTACTTTTTTCTAAGTTTAAAAGTAGGTACATCAATAAGTTCTAAACCTAGAGAGATAGAAAAAGACTTGATCAAAATTAATAGACTTTGAGTTTTGATTATTAAGTTTATTACAGACTTTAGGTGTTCTACTTCGAATAATATTCACTACTACGATGTGACTTGGAACAATTTAAATGCTACTTTTTCTAAGTGTATAAGTATGTACATCAATATGTTCTACCACCTACAGATGCAAAATTTACATTTAAGCTATTTTGTGTTTTAAATATGGATTTATTTTTTTACAGACATGCCTCGTCCCAGCTGCTTACCTCGCCAACGTCTAATTTTTCATTATTGTGAGACCTGTAAGCAGGTGGTCCGCCACTCCATGCAGAGTCAACATAAGGGCTGCACTCTACGACAGGACCGCAGTTTCCTTTACTGCCTATCGTGTAAAAGATACCTTTTAACGGACATGGAGGCAAAAGGCGAAAATCCAAAGAGATTTATCTCCACCCACACCAAGTGCGCCTTACGAAACGGGCGGGAGGGCCTAAACCTCACTAGTTTGGAGGAGAAGAAGAGAGTCGAGAGGCTGTTCGCCAAAGAGCGACCTCTTGAGGGCATCCTCAGCCAAGCCCAGGAGGACTCTACCCCTGCAATACCCCAAGCGAAGGCGAAACCCAAACCCAAACCCAAGTCCCGCAGGTATATCGACACCGATTCCGACTCCTCGGATAGTGATGTTGAGGTGAGTTCATATTTAGAAAATTAGCAGTAACATAATTTAAAGAAAATATTTAGAGTTCAAACCTTATAGGGAAAGTTGACTTCTGTTTTTCATATATAATAGTGTGCATTTCTTTTCACCATTTCAGATCAAGAAGCCACCTGTTAAGAAGATGAAAGTCGGGCAGACGCCATCGATTCCTGAAAGGAATGTAAGTTTGAAATGTCAAATCAGCAATTTATCTATTCATATGTATTTTCCGATTTTTACATTTTAACTATGTTTGTTTTCTATCCACAGGTAGTCGCTAGTACGCCCGCATGTAGCAGCTGGGCTGCGAAGCCTACGCCGCCTTCACAGAGAGTAAGTAATAGAAAATCATTTTAGTCATATAAAATAACATGATTAGATTATTAACTTAGGTCACATGCATACATTCAAATTCGAGAGGAATTTAAAATGTATTTTCCCTTGTAGAGCTACCGATCGCTCTCTCTAAAAAAGAGCAGGCAATCGAAGTTCCTCGGCTTAACACCTGCAACGACATCGTCGATGGAGGAAAATGAGGAGCGCCCGTACTCCATCCGGGAGTCCTCTTCAGATGAAGAAAATGTAAGTATCAATCATAGGAATAGGCTAATAATCCTAACTATCATGTCGTCACATCGAACTCGTGATGTTATGTCCCTTTCATTTATTCAAATCTCTGTTTTTTTCCAGCAACAGTTGACACTTGTTCCGGAAGAGGAGATTCCGTTCTCCCAAATCCGCGCCTCACCCAATATTGATGTCTGCTTCCCACCGTCTCCAATTCTCCACCACGTCCCAACACCACCTCAGCCACCAATGAGTAACAACTGGGTCCCATCGTCACCACCTGCTCCTACGCCGATGCCCAACAGTCCTACACCGACAGTAATCCTCCCAACTTGCGATCCAACGTTCAACTGCGACCTCGATGAGACAGTTGAATCTGTGCTCGAGGTGGTCGAACCTCGTTCGACGGAGGACAAAGTGCGTCACCTTGAACGTAAGTTGCGCCAACAAGAGGAACGCGAGACGGCTCTTCGCGCTGACTACAAGTCTTTGCTTGAGTCGTTCCGCAACATTTCGCAGGCTAACCTGCAACTGTCGCAATCGATAGTGAAACGTGAAACAATAATGCACGTTGAGCTATCGAAAGCGGCAGTTATCAACAAAGTGCGCATGACACATGTCGATGACTTCTCAAGGTGTCATGGACATTGTGCTCACGTCAAGGTGACGCATAGTGACATTATTAAGTGTCAATCTCTTTGACTTTTTTGACTTCTTTGACTTTTTTGACTTCTTTTGGAAAAAATAATTACTTGTACACTTTGTATGTCTTCTTATTTATGTATTTAAGTGGAAATATAAGTCTTAGGTTGAGAACAAATTCCATTGGTCGACGTCACTGGTTACGTAATATAATATGTAGACAGTATATAAGTAGACGCAAATTGTTAATCCTTAACGATCATCATGGTTGTCTGCTCTAAGTGTGGAAAGAAGTTTACAATTGTTAGCAATTTAACGCGTCATGAAAAATTTTGCAAGCTAGGAATAAAGCATAAATGTAGTAATTGTCCATATGAAACCAGTAGGAAAGATAATTTAAAAAGACACAATCTCGTATGTTGCAGTCAAGAAGGAATAGGAACAAATAATACTAATTTATCAACTTGTAGTAGTCATGTTAGGGACATTCCAGATAGCGCTTTAAATAATGATGAAGCTTTTAGGCATTGCTGCTCTCACTGTGGTAAGAATTATAATAGCACAAGTAGATTCCGTCAACACAATAATATACATGATATGAACATTGAAATGAGTAGTCACAATAATTATGGAACACTCACCCTTAGTGAAAGCGCCTTCAGCGGACGTGCTCGCGTGTATGACATTACACCAACCATTCAAACAGTAGATGTAACATCTTTTTTATTCAACATGCGAACCTTACTAGAAAATTTAGTTAATGACTTGCGAACTAGTCTTCAACTACGTGGTCGATTAATTGCTCAAATTCGCTATGTCCGTTCTAATCCTCAAGAGGAAGAAACTTTTCTCGCGCACTTCACCTCATTATCATCAAATTATATATATGACTTTGACACATGGTTTCAGGATAATTTAAATAGTTTATCAAATCATGTTTCAACTTTTGCAAATAGAGGAAGCAATTGGGTTGTTGATAAAGTAGTAAATGTAGAATTCAATTTAATTTCAACTCCTCTACTATCTGGTGGTAAAATGAATACTTTACCTAAAAAGTTAAGAAGTTCTAAGGCTGTAATAAATGTAAATTCAAATTCAAATGACTGCTTCATGTATTCTATCTTGTCAATCATTCACTACGATGAAGTTACTCATTCAAAGATAAACGAGGTAAACTCATATAGAAAGTGGACATCTGAATTGGTTATGGATGGCATTTCCACACCAGTGTCAATAAAGGACATTCCTAAGTTTGAGAAAAACAATGATATAAAAGTAAATATCCACTTGTATGAAAATGGTCTCAAGGGAGTAAGATACAACAGCAATTTCATTGGCAAAAGAACCGTTAATATTTTGCTAGTGCTACATAACGGTTTTGCCCATTATTGCGGCATACGAAAATTATCTAGGTTATATAGCAAATTTTACACAAGTCGCAAGCTTTTTGTGAAAGATGCACTCAATCCTTTTCAAAGAGAAGCGTTTTAGAACGACATTTTCAATTTTGTAGTCGTGGTAAGGCGCAAATAGAAAAAATGCCCAAACATTTAGAAGTTCAGATAAGTAGTACTGAGCACCAACTCAGTCCACCTTTAGTCATATACGCCGATATCGAGTGTTTAATAGAAAACAAAATTCATAAACCTGCGGCTGTAGGTGTGTACCACGTCTGGCATGAGGCACTTCAGTCAACCTACAATAACACCTATTATCTGTTTGAAGGGGAAAATTGCATCGCTGAGTTCCTAAATCATTTAGAAGATGTTGTCCAAAATTTATATGATAATCAAAATGTCATGACCAGAATGCCGATGCGATTGACAGCAGTGGAAGATATTGCTCATAAAAATGCAGAAAATTGCAATAAATGTAAGATAAAATTTAGTGAAGATATATCAAAAGTTCGTGATCACGATCACATAACCGGAAAGTACAGGCAAGCATTATGTTCAAAGTGCAATTTGCGATTAAGATTGAATCGACGAGAGCTTCCTGTTTTCTTTCACAATTTCAAAAACTATGACAGCCATATTGTTTGTTATAAAGCAATTGGTAAAAAGAAATCTTGGAAGTTAGATGTTATTGCAGCTACTGCTGAGAAATATATTACTCTATCATCAAAAATTCCAGTAAGCGAATATAATGGAAAGCCTGTATATTTTAAATTGAAATTTTTGGACTCTTATCAATTTCTGAGCGCATCGCTTGCTGAATTAGCCAAAAGTCTGAAAGTCTACAAACATGTAGAAGCGCTGCGAAATGAATTTCCAAAATTAACTGATGATATTCTTTACGAAAAAGGAGTGTTTCAGTACTCATATTTTAGTAGTTTGGCAACTCTAACGGAGCTCTGTCTTCCTCCTCAAAGGGAATTTTACAACGATCTTACTCTTGAGCATTGCAACGATATAGATTATGAGCACGCGAAAAAAGCATGGAATGCGTTTAATTGCAAAACATTTGGAGACTACATGCTTGCATACCTCAAGTTAGATGTCTTGCTGTTGGCAGACATTTTTGAGACATTTAGGAAATTAAGTCTGGATGAAGATCAAGTAGATCCAGTTCATTTTGTTAGCCTACCTCACCTTAGCTTCACATCAGCATTGAATTTTGCTTCGAATGATCCTCCACACTACATTCAAGATGAGAGCATGTATAATCTTTTTGAGAGGGGGATCCGAGGAGGTATGACGTTTACAAATATTCATAGAGCGCGTGCTCGTATTTCAGAGTTGCAAAACAATCCACAAGAGAGCCGTCATTTAGCATATTTAGACGTCAACAACCTTTACGGTTCGTCGCTAAGTGAGAATCTCCCACATTCAAACTTCAAATGGCTTGATGAAGGTCAAGTAGTGTACTTCTCAAATGAGGAAAACATTCAAAATATTGATAATGAGGCTGATATAGGTTATGTCTTTGATTTGGATTTAGAATATCCTTCAGACATTCACGATGACACGGCTGATTTTCCATTAGCTCCAGAAATGCAATTGGTAGAGGAAAAAATGTTTTCTACATATATGAAAAATTTCTATGAAACTTTAAGACCAAATATGTGTTTCACAAGCACAAAGAAACTGTTGCTGCATCAGTTCGATCGAGAAAATTATGTTGTTCATTACTCGATTCTAAAATTCTACCTCTCTATGGGAATGAAGATAAAGAAGGTCCATGCTGGAATCCAGTTCACACAAAAATCGTGGCTGAGACAATATATTGATATGAATTCGCAGAAAAGAGCTCAATCAAAATCTGATTTTGAAAAAGCGTTTTATAAATTAAAAAACAACTCCCTGTTTGGTAAGACTATGGAGAATGTGAGACGTCGGAGGAACTTCAAATTAGTAAATACAACATTGCAACTATCTAAATTGGCCAATCATCCCCTATATGTTCAGCATAAGATATTCGATGAAGATTTAGTTGGTATGGAACTGTATAAACCTTCAATAGTTCTAAATAAACTAATTTATGTTGGTCAAGCAGTTCTTGACTATAGTAAATTAGAAATGTACCAGTTGTATTATAAAGATTTAATTAGATGTCCACTGATAAATAGAGCACGTCTTTGTGGAGGTGATACCGATAGCTTTTTCCTTTGTCTATACACCTCACCATCTGTTCGTCTAGAGGATATATTCCTGTATTTCGGTGAAAAATTTGATTCCTCAAATTATGATGTGAATCACCGTTTATATTCAATTACAAACAAGGCTAGACTCGGTTGTTTTAAGGATGAGTGCGCGGGAAAGTTGCTTGAGGAGATGGTTCTTTTGAAACCAAAAATGTATTCAATGAAATTTCTAGATTCAACACATCATAGCATTAGGCGAGCAAAGGGTATACAGAGAGCAGTGGTTAGACGCATAGAACATAGTGACTATAGAAATGTTTACTATACTGAGAAAGATACCAATGAGCAAATAACCGTCATAAATTCAAAAAACCACATAGTTGAAACAAAAACGTTTAGAAAGCGAGGGCTCTCACTTTGGGAAGATAAGCGCTGCTGGATAAATAAGAACTTATCTTTACCATATGGACACTATAGCCTTGGACTTCCTCCTCCGTCAAAAAGACGAAAATGTCTTCCCACAGCAGGTGATGTAGAATAGCGGATAGAACAACGGTAGAATCCATAAAAAAATAACACGTAGGTAGTAAATATTTGAGTGTACATTTCTACATCTTTCCGATATGTAGAAATTGAATTTGAATACATAACAGCATTCAGCATCCTTCCGATATGTTGATTTGCAAACATAAACTAACTTTAGGCAATTATCAGATTATAATAATTACATTAAGAATAACTTCAGAATATGCCTCATTATATCAGAACATGGAAGTTAAGTGACAGACAAAAAATTCACCTAACAGATTCAAGCAAAATAGTTTTTCGACATTCTGTAACAAATAGTAGAAATCATCGTGGTGTTTCTATTAGTAGTGACGCATTGCCCTCACTTAAAGATTTTGCTAATCTGATTGAGCGACATGATACTCGGATGAAGATTCCTCTGGATGAAAAGGTATGGATAAAATATGATTCAACTGTCAAACTTTACGTATGTTCATCCAAGAGGAAAGACGTTGATCATCGATTTTTTCGTTTTAGTGACGTCACATGGGGTTCCTTTATAAAGGAGATTCTACCAAGTATAATTTCATTCGTCAGAGATGGACGACATCAGTCACATGAAAGTGGTGAATCGCATGGTGGTTACAAAAGCAAACTCAAAACTCGATCTACATCAAATCGAGCGAGACATACCCAACAGAAAGCAATGGCTAATAGTGAAGAAGAGGCGAAAGCCGACGACGAGTTTGTATCTGGGGCGACCCACAATGTTGACATGGAGAATCTTGAGGAAGGAGAAATCTATGACTGTCCTTTTCTTTCCTAATGGAACAGTGCAGTGTGTTGGGTGCTTCGATGATTGTGATCTCAATTACCTACACTCCGTGTTGGAAATACTATTACGGGATAAATTACCTAATTGGAAAGTAAAAACCATGACAGTGTTATGCGAATTGAATTATCGCTATGACTTTCGCAAAGTTTCCTCTACGTCCAATCTTACTTATGAGGTGGAGTTATTTCCTGCTGCGCAAATGACAAATTGGCATCCTTATCACGTTCACGTGTTCCACAATGGGAAAGTTGTGATAACTGGCATTAAAGACTTGAAAGTTGTATCCCAAATAATAAGTGATTTGAAAAATTATTTTGTAAAAAGTTGATGGACTGTTGTAAATAGTTTGTAAATATACATTTCAATTGTGAAACTTTGCTCTCCCTCTAAACATTACGCTCTGGGAAATAAAACAAATTTTGCATATATAATGAATTTATTACAAGACTGAGTTCATATAATTGTTGAGAATTACATCGTTTTTAGCACAATTTCTAGAGAATAATCGAATAACACTTTTATAGTCACTTTTCAAAGGTCGTTCATTAACAAAATATAGTACGTAGCCCCCACACATGAGGGATCTATTACTTTGGAGTGGGAACGATGTCACTTTCTTTCTAGTCCATGAGAATCTATTCATCCATATTGATATATCATGTAATGGCGGCTGATTGAGAGAGTCAAAATATTCAGCTACTCTATTGCGATTTATGTACACGGCAACCCAATGTTTACCACGAAGATTAACCGTGTCTGTATTTATAATCAGAGAACAGGAATATGACTGAATTGATGTAGGTAGTTCATCTCTTGGGAATACATTGAGAAACAATTTCTTGGAATAGGGATGAGCTTTCTTCATTAAGTTTAAGATTTCCACATTACTGAGGTTGCTCATCTCTGATAGTTGGCCAAGACGTCTCTCAATCTAGTAATTTCAATGCTGCTGTCATAGATTGCGTAAAGTAAACCGGTTACAGGAACTTTCAAAGGATCCGCAAATGTGAGTTCCAATCGAAGGTTACCAGCTTTTGTAACATCCACATTTTCCCCAGTTATATCACAATCTGCTTTGAGGTTGTATAATATATAGAAGTAGCCATTCTTATACATATCCATCGTAATACCATTTGAATCGTCAGTGTTGAACATGTCTAGTGCCATGAAAGTAGAGCAATATTCGCGAACAAAATTGTTTTCCTTAAAATTCGGTTGATAGGCCTTACAAACAACTGAATTGCCATCTGCGAATAGACCGAGTTTCGTGATACCAAAATGTTGAAAATGAAACGGATTCTTCTGAAAGTTACCACAAAATGATTCATTTTCTACAAACGCGATGTACACCGCCTTCGGTAGGGCAATTGGAAAGAGGTTGGGATAATCAAAAGATGAGGTAGTCGCCGGAATCGTAAAAGTGGTTAGTACACTATGATTGACTGGATATATAGCATTGTGGTTCTTCAGTCCTACAGCATGTTGATTGATGACTGTGGGATTCATTTTTACTCGCCTTACATTGAGGACAGCTTCCATTATGTGTACATCATAGGATGCAGCAGGTCCGAATGACATCAAAGCAAATTTTGATTTAGCACGAACAAATGTCAATCGCATTTGTACTTGAGATAGGAGGTATCTCGATTGACGGAAAAAATCAAGATAGACAGGACCTTTTAGATGTAGTTCAGCTGAATCAGCAGTTAATTCCACACGCTTTTTCAAACCATTATTAGCGAAATCATCGAACTTACCAGACTGATCTGTAAACCAACCAGCAGCTTGTAAGTGCGTTTGTTTGGCCTGGTTTTGAAACTGAGTCAATGTATATAAGTAAGCTCCATATGGATATGATGAATCTCCTCCTTCAATCTGCTTATTATTTAGTGATAAAGTGACATCTGAGAAGAGACTGGCAATTGGGAGATTAATCAACCCCACTTTGTCCTTAGAATCAATGTTAGTACCATCAGTTTTTTTAATTTGTACACACAATTCCAAGTCAATAGACTGACAGTCGATGTAGTCGTCAGCATTAGCAGTAACATCAAACTGAATAGGTATGTCATTACCCACAATATTTGTTGAGGGAAAATAGTCAACAATTCTCGACGAAATTATGTCAGTTTGCTGGGGTGATGTATCAAAAAAGCACAAAGCTGAATTGATAGTCGATTGCATTTCGCTCAGTTTAGAAATACGTTAATCTCCTTCGTTTCGACTTATTTCCAACTGATTTCGATTTCCGCTTTCGCTTTCGCTTTCTTGTCTTTTTCACAGGAAGCTTCGATCTAGATTTCCTAACTCTTCGTCTTTGCTTAGTAACTCGACCGGATCCAACTTGTCTTGTCTTGTTGCGCCTCTTACGAACAGGTCGTCTCGACTTTGTTAGGTCATCCAATGCATCAATAGCTGATTGCTGAGCACGGACTTTCATTGATTCTCCTATATCCGCTCCTTGGAGTGCATCCGCAGCAACATTTGCACCAAAATCTAAAGCTCTGTTTCCTACGCGTTTCATCACTGGCAAGGCATAGCGTTTAAGTCCAGGAAGTAATGCACGCTTTAATGCACCAAATATTCCTCCTCCTACTTGTCGCCTACCTCCAGCAAATACGGGATATCCGCTTTGATATGATGGTCTGCTATAAAAGCCTGTCATTGTAAATTTGAATTCTGAAGAATTTCACAATAGCGTAAAGCCTTAGTCTCGATTCTTAATATGTAGTGTCAGCACAGTAACAACACCATAGAATGGAACAATTTCACCCGCATCATCATGAATTGAAATGTCGATTCTATTGATAACACTTCGATTGATCGGTAAATACATTTTGTTGATGAATTCACGATTGATTAACTGCTTCCGGACGGATGATAGGGGAAATGTGCGTAGCAATGGAGCCTCGATGTCACCAACTCTAGTATACTCAACAATATTGCAGTAAATATATAAGTTACTGATGTCTCTCTCTAATGAAGGTGCTGAATTACCAATGGTTGTACCTTCATTTATTGTGAATTTTGAGAACCCTAGAATTGTTGCCAACATCTTGTCGAGCTTAATGAGATAATTTCTCCCTACTTTTAAAACCATTCGCTTCTTTAAGGGATCATATGAAAAGAAGTACTCATCTGCGTTGAGGTAGTGTGCACCATTTTCATTTAGTTTTGTACAAATTTCCGATGGTGTGTTTAGATCTTCAACGTTTAAATTGACCCTCCTTACTAGCTCAGTTGAGGTACTCAATTCGTCAGCCAGTATTTTATCGGAATATACATTGATGTGCCATGCGTCGTTTGTTGCTGTCTTTAGTTTATTGGAATTCAACTGAATCTTATATGTATCATTTAATTCTGTCAAACACGGTGGACTATCAGGATGCTTGAATAGTCTCTGAATTTCAGATCCGAATTCAATAACAGCGGAATTAGACTTTTCCAAAGGTGTCTTTTTAGTGAAAACAAGAAATTCTACCTCCATTTCAGCAGTAAAAAGAGTTACTTTCTCTTTCTTATATTCACAAGTCATTAAACTTTCTGGCACTGATCCTTGAAACTTTCTTGCAACGTCTTCAATATTTTTAATAACTTCAAATTTTTCCTTGACGCGGACACTCCTTTTCTGTAGTGCATACAACGGTGCAATTCTACATTGAAAATCACTAACTGTTCTCTCAGCTTTCCATCCAAGTCCATTATACCAATGTAGAGATGAAAATGTAGATCTGGGAAACCCTAGAGTGTGTGCCAAATCTCTACCTAATATTAGCAGAACATGCTTCCTCCCTTCTTTCAATAGTTTAGTTGAGCCTTTTACAACTGGCTTGAAGAATCTATTTAAAGTGAGAGTGAAGACATCGTTTATTCGTCGGAACATTTTACCAATTTCATTCTCTGTATCTTGCAAGCTGAGTGTGGGAACTGTAGAATTGAAGGAAGACGTTGCATATGCCTTTTCAATTTTGATCATGTTCTTGACAGACGGTAGCGATGGTGAGAAAGGATGTAAAGTAAGATGATGAAAATCCCATGTTCCATGTAGACCATTCTGAAATAGGCGAAAACAATCATCCTTTTCACGTACTTCCGTGTGTATTTCAAAATAATTATTCGTTAACAAACTAATATCATTGTAATATGTGACTTCAGTTAATGCGACTTCGTGAGGGCCACTCAGATAAAGAGGCTTGGCAAACTCAACCGAATACTCCGATGGTTTGTTCTCTGGAAATATCTTGGGATTGCTGTTGCTCGGGAGAATGATGTTGAACTCAGCAGACGACATTATTGGATATAATGTGGGATCAGTAGTCATTCACCAATATTAGCTTAAAAGCTTCTAATGTCTCCTACTTCCACATTTCTCAAGTCTTGATGGGCTATCCAACTGTTGAACGAGTCAGGATATCCCTTCCATTTGACGAGATATTTTCTATGATTACCATGTCCTTTCCTCTTAACTATTCTATCTATCATATACACTTCTTCACTCCGATCAACCACTTGTAATTCATATGAGTAGAATTTCCCTTCAATTGGATTACCATGATAGTCTATTAACTTATACATTGTTGGTTTAAATTTTTTATTTACTTCATCAACAAAGAATTCTTCTTCGGTCCAATTCGGTAGATAGCCCTTCTCGAATGTAGACTTCACTTTAGAGATGCGAACTCTATCACCAACGTTGATTTTCTTCTTATCGGTAGTTGCTTTTGGTGCCTTGCCATACAGACGAAGCCACAAATCCATAGCATTATCCCGAGTGACGTCAATTGGACGCATCTTTATAATCCGATGATAGCTCTCATTGTAATTTCTCACGAACTTCTGTAAATCATCTATCCAAACATGTGTATTTGTAGCACTGAAATACCGCCATATCTTTGTCTTGAGTGTACGATTGAACCTCTCAACCATCGCAGCTTTGTAAGCACTTTTAACACTGAACAGTTCAATGTCATATCGCTCAAGTAGACCACGAACGTGGGAATTTTCGAATTCCTTTCCTTGATCTGTTTGTATTCTTTGTGGGATCCTCCCTTCATTTAGAATACTTTGAAAAGCCGCCTCAACTTCTGCTCCTCTCTTGGATTTCAAGGCGCGAACCCAAGCATATCGTGATAAAATATCTATTACGGTTAGGATGTACTTGTAACCGTCATTGTATTGAGATATCTGCTGCATATCAGCCAAATCTGCTTGCCATTGACTGTCAATATTATTGACAACATATCTCCTAGTTGGAAACCGCTTCCTCGCATCCTTGTGTAGCGTGTAGGTTGGTTGACTCTTCAACCATTTCTTCACTGTCTCTAATCGTACACCTGCTGCACGGGCTAAAACGCTCGGACGACTGAAGCTTGCGGGATGATTGATATCGTAGTAGATTTGTCTCAGTTTTTCCGCTGCGCTCATCCTCCTTATTCTGGCGACTCGCTCGAGTATTACTTGCACAGCAACTGCTAACGCAATTGATATCAACTTCTATACCCTCTTCTCCTTTACTATCGAGCGCAGACTTCAAACAGCAGCAAATTTTCTGCATAGACATGATATGGGAAGCAATTTCACTGTTATTTGCCTAATATTTGCTATAACTTTTCGGTGTTCGTGTTGAACGTCTCCCTCTTCTCTTCGGAGTTGGAGACGTAGCAGGAGAAACAATGGGTTCTCGCTTGACTGTGGTAACTACTTTTCCTTTTGAAGAATCGGTTGCCAACACTTTATTCAGTTCATTTATAATTGGTCCTCCGATTATATTATGGGGGACATTGTGATTAGATAGCACTTTTTGAAAGTATTCCCATCCTTGTGGAGCACCCAGCTTTCGCCTTACATCTCTCACAGCATATTGTAGAAGATCATCAATGTGACTGTTCCTAATTACATCACCGTTTTCTTCTATTATTTCTCCTCGCTCATTGAACTTTACGTGGGGATCAATAAAATCAAACAACCTTTCAGCTCGCATGCGATATGCTCGAGGAGTTGAAAGAGTTATGAATTTGCGCAGCTTTTTCCTATTATGTGGTCTTTCCTCTAAATTCTCAGCCTGTAACTGCATTCGTCGATAAGGATCCTCAATCTTTTGAATTTCCCTATCCTGTTGAGATAATTGCTTAAGTTGATCTGTAACCGGCTGATCCACATTTTTAACTTCCTGAATATTTCTTGTCATTGATAGCTGTAGATATTCCTCTTGAGGAATGACAACCATTTTTGAAAAACTCATATTGAAAATGTCATAGTAGCTGAAGCACATATGTATTGCCTAAAACTGTCATTGGTCCAATTAATTAACTGTTAACAGTGAATACTATCATTGCATCTCCAGAGTTTGGTATAATATTAGTTCGAAATCGAAATCGCTCTGGGCATTCTTGCGTTAAATCAATGAAGAGGTAGCCATGTGGCTTCTTCGTCACTTCATCATATATTTTCGAAAGAGTTTTAGGCTGCTGAGGTAATATTTGTCGACTCAAATGATGTATCTGACTACTATCTCTTGGATTCTTGAAAACCACCAAATAGTGTGTATTAAGACTTCTAGTTCTCTGCTCTTTTCCTCCATCAAAGATATTTTGAGTGATGTAGATGATAAAAGCTTGCCTATGGTGTGCTGTTTGAATAAACATTTCGGTTACATCTTTTGAAGATTTGCTTTCTCGAAGTAGATCATCCAACACGATCAAATCACCTGCTCGGATATCCTCAGTTGGTGGTAGCCCCTGTTTTACTTCGTATCCCTGCTGTCGGAGTGCAGAATGCAGATCTGGTTGAAAAATACCGTAGTACCATTTAACCTGTTTTATTTTCTTATTAAACATCTCATCTCTGTATTGCAGTAGCTGAGTTACAAAAGTTGTTTTACCAGACTGACTTGGTCCGGCCACACACATTGTACGGTCAGTGAATAGTCGAAAATCTGTCATTTCAGAGTCATTCAATATCATCATCATCATTTACTAACACCCATTATTTTGCTTAGTTAGAACTTAAAACATGTAAATTATTTCCAAACAAGTTTTATTGAAACGATAAACAGTTGTTTTAATTTACCACATTTGAGTGTCTTCATCGAGGGTAGAATCGAAGGAACTCTTCAAGTCAGGTTGTGCATCCTGTCGCTTCAGTTTTAGCTTCATGCTGTCCCTCGATCTGCGCGTCCTTTTCTTGCTTTCATCAACCTCCTTGGCTTCTTTTCCATCGTTTGATTCTTTCGGCTCACTTGGTGTAGCAATGTCTTCAATATGAATTAAGCACTTGTCAATTGGTAATGGTTCATAAACCAATTGTAGAACCTTCATCTGAAGAGAAGCCAATTTACCAGTTGAACCATGAGCGCCAATGTAAAGTCCAGTAACGTGTACCAAGCCCATGTATCGCCCACGCTTGAGATCATCACAATCCATTGGGTTTGACAGCACATCAAACGCTTGGAAATGGTCAGATAATTTTAAGAAGAGAGTATCAAACTCAGGTAGATCTTTGAATCCACTCCCTTCATCCAACTTCTTCTTCCAATGTACCGGAGCACTGTCAGGTAGTTCGACACATTCCTTTGCGAATGAATCAATCATTTTTAGTATAGTTTGCTGCCATTTAGGAAATGTGACTCGCATTTGTCTTAGATTGCTGTAGCTAGATGATGACATCCCATTGCTATGAAAAAATGGAACTTGTAAATATAATCCATCATCACCATAATTAAGCGTTTGAAAATAAAACGTGTTTCCGATTCCTTGAACCTTACGCGTTGGTCTAAATTTCAAGAGATCGCGATCAACAACGTCGCCCTCTTCTTTAATTACGTGCATTTTAAGAGACATTTTGCTGTTGTACTCACACTGACGGATGATCACTTGAAAATGACTACTGAAAGCTCGCACGCCTATCTTATATAGACTTCAATCAATGTCGATGAGTAATCGATGACGTGTCGACTTCTGATTTGTTGGCTCTATGCCAGCAGTGCAACACCTGTAATAATTCTTCCTAGAGGACTGTCCAGCACTTTGGAAATACTATTACTGATGTCATTTAGCATATCCATAAAGCCACCACCTCCATGTTGAATCATATTTCTCCTGACTTTATCACTACCCCTAGGATTCGAAAATTTGCGAATGTTTTTGATAGACCTAGGATTCAACAAAGGCTTGTATATTGGAAGACACTTGTGAATTGTAAAGGCCAAATCACGTATGAAGTCATCACTTGAATTTTGAATTAATTCACACTTCCTCCGATTATTATGTATTCTATTCAATTTCCGCAATGCCTTCTTAAACTGACTTGAAGGTTTAAATGACCGTTTCTTTCGGGGAAAAGACCGTCGTTTTCTTTGTACAACCATATTTCTTTTTTTACGACAATGAATGAGAAGAAAGCGAATAACATTATTGCTTAATACATACAATGATGATAATTCAAACTACAAATAGCATTGTTGCTCAATACATACATGTAATACACAATGTCACTTCAAACATTGACAGATGGTAGTTTATAGTCATCAATGTCACTTAAGGTTTGTTTCGTTGCAATTATCAACTGTTTAAGATCACTCATTAAGTCCATCGAGAGGGGACAACACCTACAACATGACATTTGGGCGAACAAACGCAGAAGATTCGCATAGTATGCTCGAAACTTAGCAGTGTCATCTCGGTCCAGCGCCGCCACGTTGATGCTGACGGATGGTGGACCAGCAAATACGTCAACTTTCAATTTTACACCATCTTCTTCATAATGGCTAAACGTTATCAGGTCATGCAGGCATGTGTTAAAATATCGCGTTCTGTTATAGCAATAACAGCGAGAATGAGCAGGAATTGTCTCAGTTCCACTTAGTGGTTGGAACACTTCTTCAAGCCAAAATTTGGTCACTCTTGTCAGCACTTCAATCAATGCTTTCATTAGGATTTTCTGCACCTCAACGTTGTCTTCACACTTGAAGAATTTTACAATGTCCTCCATCAAATCTACTAAGTCAGCTTTGTAACCTGTTACGTCGTCACTACAATAAAGTATAAATCCTTTGAATTTCTTGCCTTGATGAACAAGTGCTACAGGGATATAGCTGCTGAAGGTCATGCTCAATCTTGTTCAATGAATGAATGAATGAGTGAAACGAGAACCATTATCTCTCTCTTATAGCAAGGCTAAAGCATTAATGACCAATGAAAAGCGAGCTTGATGAGTCATCATGATCTATACACATTCGTATATGATGTTACAAACCCTTGACAAAGAGGACATTTCTTTATATAATTATTCTGTTTATCATAACAATGAGAACATAAAACAAAGTGTTCACATGGGACCAAGAGAATGGACCTTGGTCGTTCAAAGCATTCAACACAGTTCACTTCGCACAGCAATTTAAATGTCTCGTTTTCCAATTTTCGCCTCTCATCCAAATGAATTCCACGGTCTGCCGAAGAACTTGGAGAAATAATTTTTGACGAATGTCTCTCTTCTGATCTCCCAGTCACGTCTCGCTGCTTCAAAATTGCTGTCTTAAATTCAGGTATCTCATTATAATTTGATGGCGAAAAATCTTCTATCCAACTGTGATCTAAATTTAGTCTTGTAGTACTTTCAAGTAAATCCATTAACCGCTCAATTAGTTCACCAGCTCGGATGGTTTCATTTAAGTTTGTAACTGTTTTTATAGCTCGCAATGAAAAACCAAGATCTCTTGCAACAATCCATGATGTTGGACGACCATTCATCATATATATATATACAGTGTGATAGAAATTTGACAAAAGAACACAAAATAGAAATGAAGGATTCAATGGTCACAATGGTCACAATTGTCTCAATCGAACACAAACCATAATGATAATAATAATATATATATATATATGTATAGATATATAGATATATATATATATAGATAGATAGCCTTCAACATAATCATTCAAAAAAAATAACAAGTTCAGCATTAGAACATCTGCGTACTCATCCTCAACACAATTAGAACATTACGTACTCATCCTCAACACAATTAGAACATTATGTATTCATCCTCAATACAATTAGAACATCTGCGTACTCATCCTCAACACAATTAGAACATTACGTACTCATCCTCAATACAATTAGAACATTATGTATTCATCCTCAATACAATTAGAACATCTGCGTACTCATCCTCAACACAATTAGAACATTATGTATTCATCCTCAATACAATTAGAACATTATGTATTCATCCTCAACACAATTAGAATATTACCTACTCATACTCAACACAATTACAGCGATCCTCAACGTTTCAATCCTCACACTTTGCCATTCATGTTCAAATTAACAACTCTAGAACATTTAAATGTACCTAACCGAACTCACATCATCAACACATTACACTATTCTCTTCACAAATAACACAAAACAGTACACCTCTGTTCGCAATGAACACGTCAAATAACAGACGACTACAACCACAAGATCAAGTTAAAAAACAAATCGGTACATTAGGTTCAAAATGTACTAATCCTGGGACAGTATGAGCCCTTTTAATACTACTGAGGTCAATCACAGAAAGACCGAATTATTCTCAGCCTCAAACCTTGATATGTTTCCTGAAGATATTCAAAAGTCTCACTTGCCAAACTTTGAAATTCCAGGTGCGCCAATCGGAGACGCTAGCTTATGCACTTTTGTCATTATGAAATGCATCAAAAATGCCAGGACTCTGCTACATAAACTACCACAATTAAAAGATCCACAAACATCGCTGTTATTACTTAGAAACTGCAGCTCTTTTTGCAAGTTGGCGCACATTGCGCGCAGTACACCTCCAGAAAAATACTGTACATTGTTTAAAAGTATTCGACAACGACGTTCGACGATCCTAAGAAGAGTCTGCCGGAATTGAGCTTAACCAACACTCGTGGTTACAAGCCCAGCTTCGAATGCGATTTGGTGGACTTGGCCTGCGTTCTCTTTCGCGGCATCCTGCTGCTACATACATCGCATCATCGTTGTGAGTGAACACTGAGCAATCTTTATCCAATAATATCTCACACGCAATTGACTGTCATAACAATTTTGTCAAAGAAAGTGATCAACTTGACATTACTTCGCTTTCGGATGAGCGCATATCACAGTCCAAATTATCAAAGTCAATTGAAGAGTCCGACTTTGACTTTTTAATGAACAGTGTATCACCAGCACATCAATACAGACTTCTTTCTATGAGTTCACCAAATGCTTCCAGTTGGCTCCGTGCGATGCCTTACGTTGGCCTCGGCCTACATCTCAATCCAAATGAGATGCAAGTTCTATCGAAATGGTGGCTGGGATTAGACATATTTCTAGATGGATCCACCTGCCCCACTTGTCCATCAAACAAAAGAAAAGTCCTTGATTAATTTGGTCATCATACACTGACATGCAAGTACGGCCCAGTTGTTGTAAGTCGTCACAATGCATTGAGAGATTGCATTTTTGAGTTTTGTCGGAGAAGTCATTTATCTCCAAAGCTTAAAGAAGGAGGAGGGGAGGGTAGTGACCAGCGCCGCCTAGCAGATATTTTGCTGCCGTCGTGGCATCTAGGTCAAACATCAGCACTCAACATTACGGTTGTGCATCCGCTGAATAAAGCTAATTTAAACGCAGCGAGCACCAACCCTGATATAGCAGTTGCCGATGCTGAGGACAAAAAAATCGATAGCAATACCGATAAGTGTCTTGTTTTGGGATGGCATTGTGCTCCCATTGTCGCATCAACATACGGGTCAAGGGGTAAGATCGCCAATGATTTTTTGTCGCGAGTTTCGGTGAGGCTGTCCATGAAATCCGGACTGAAGACCAACAACATGTTTTTCCTATACGTTTTGATCGCCTTTCAGTAACTCTCATGAAATCGAACGCGAGAGCACTTCTCTTGCGATCCGAAAGTTCAAGCTAGCCCGTATTTCTTTCTTTTCTACTTTCATTGAACTTTTAACTTTGACTTTTAGTGTTTTGCATCCTTATCTTGTACTTTGTATTATTTTGTGCTGGAATTTTATCAAATATAGAATGGATCCTAATCATAGTATATTATTATAACAATAATATTTGCATAGTATTTTTGTGGAAAATTAGTATTTCGTCACTGCCACTGAATGCTTCCGTTCTGCAAAATTATTCTTTCTGTTCCGTAAGCATTTCGGGAAAGGTCATGCTCATCATGCTCATCATGTCATTGATTTTCGTCAATGTCATTATATTCCGTGATGTAGATGTAATACAGTGTATAATGGAGTTCATTTGAAATATGATTAGCGTCTATTACATGCATTACGCATTAGGAGAGAGAAACAGTTCCCTCTACATTATAACCTGAAATGCCGCGAGACAGAAGCTTCATCATCGTTCATTTCTGTCAAAAACAGTGAAACAATGAACATGACAACTCCTCAGGAAGAATTTAAGTCTTGTTGGTAACCTATAGCTGCTGACAACACTTCTCCTCCATTTCTTAGCATTATGATATACAGTATTCTTCAATCACATTTAGACAACACAGTATATGTTGTTGAGATATAATAGGTCTCCTACAGTGTCTATATGTCGAAATTTCCAGCTCTCTGTCATACTGCCTCAGTTCTTACTGATGAAGATGTTTCTCTCTGACTTTCTGTACATTGCCGCATGTTTCACTTCATACAAGATAATATTCGCTGTTGGTGCAGAAAATTTGGCATTGAGGAAACCGACAAAACAAAGCTCGACATCTGTTCCTTACATCTCAGATAGAGCAGTGGATGGCAACACCGATGGATGGATGACAGCTGGTTCTTGTAGTCACACAGCAGCCGGAAGAAAGAATGCCTATTGGAGCGTTGACTTGGGAGCACAGCATAATGTCAAGGAGGTCATCATTCATAATCGAGTGGATTGCTGCTCGTTTCGTCTTCAATTCACAGGAGTCTATCTGAGTGAAGTGAGGCAGGCGACTTGGGCAGACAGGTTGAGCGATCAATATCTATGCGGAGAGATTTTGGAGACAACTTCATCAGTTAACAAAATAACTGTGAATTGCTCGAATAATCGTGGGAGGTATGTGTCCATTTTGAAGAGCGATGCAGAACCACTTCAGTTATGCGAAGTCCAAGTGATCAAAGGCAGTAATTTGCAAATAACCGTTGATATAATTATTATTACATGCACACTATTCCATTAACCTCATGCCGCTGAGAGTGAGAAATACACATAAAAAAGAAAAAATCAACCACTCGTTCGGAATATCGCACGCCTGTTAATCTCATAAAAAGAACGCTAAAAGAATGACACATCAACAAAGGTGTCAGATCTGAGTTTATCCTATACATAGGACAATAGACAATTTACTGTGCTTCATGAGTCTGATATTGTGCAACTTTGTATTGAAAACTAATTTAAAACGATTTTAAAAATCACCACATAGTGACTTCATACGATGAAATACTCATAATTTTAGTTTATCACAAGACAAAGCATCTCGTCATGCAGTAAGATAAGTGCAAATGATATAAAACTGACTAAAATTGTCATGGAAAATTATCACTAAGTGCCATAAACTACTTCAAAACTGAATAACACAGGAGAACTCGACATTAATCACAAAACTGATATCTTGAATTTGCAAGTGCGATTTTGTTGTGACTTCTCGCAATCAGATTTAAGTAATGACACTCCTTTACCATTAGGACATTGTGTTTGATTTAATCTAGGAGTAGGGCTGGGATTGGTTAACTGGTTACACTTTCTTTACAGAAGACTTGGCATTGAGGAAACCGACAAAACAAAGCTCGACATCTGTTCCTTACATCTCAGATAGAGCAGTGGATGGCAACACCGGTGGATGGATGGAAAGCGGTTCTTGTAGTCACACAGAAGAGGGAAGAAAGAATGCCTTTTGGAGCGTTGACTTGGGAGCACAGTATTATGTCAAGGAGGTCATCATTCATAATCGAGTGGATTGCTGCTCGTTTCGTCTTCAATTCACAGGAGTCTATCTGAGTGAAGTGAGGCAGGCGACTTGGGCAGACAGGTTGAGCGATCAATATCTATGCGGAGAGATTTTGGAGACAACTTCATCAGTTAACAAAATAACTGAATTGCTCGAATAATCGTGGGAGGTATGTGTCCATTTTGAAGAGCGATGCAGAACCACTTCAGTTATGCGAAGTCCAAGTGATCAAAGGCAGTGAGTTGCAAATAACCGTTGATATAATTATTATTACATGCACGGTGGGGCTGAATCAACATTTATTCTGCTTTTAGTGCCCATCAAAAATATTGATATATTCGTTGACAGAATCACTGTCTAAGATGAAAAATCGGAAAATAAAAAAAAATCGTTGTAATAATCAATCGATATTGATCAATTGATTGATTCTGAAACAAAATGGATTTTTTCTTGGCTACATTATTTTATCATGATGCTTGTAACTTTATTACTGATGCTTAGCTATTTTGTGAATTGCATTCATGAACTTTCCCTGAACTGTCGTCAGCTGATGAAAACAATGCGTGTGGATTTTGAAAATGAATTTATTTTCATAATTTGAATGCATTTGAGTCAGAGTCAAACGTGTCTGCTGGCGTACTCTGAAACTGCACGCAAAAGTTGCTGTCCAAAACGAGGATTAGATGCATGAGCTTTGTATCTGTTCCACGAAGAAAATTCAAAGTCTGAATGTACTGCCTCAGAGACTTGCTCTGACCAATTTCCCAGTCCAGAGCATCTTGTTCTACAGAAGTCGCAGACGTGATGCAACACTACATGCACTTTTGGTGTAATGTTGATGTTCAATTTGCTGAATGCATTGCTAAATTCTTGAATCCTATGCTTACCGTCAGGTCTCAACTGCTTTCCATAGCATAATTCCATCACTGCTTTGAAGCTTTCAAATGCTGCTACGTAATTCTCGTAAGGACAATGCAAATCTCGCAGTAGCTTTGCGTTGTTCAGAAGTACCATACAGGCATTTCCATTGAAAATGCCACCTTGTCGTTCTTGTAGTTGGACGTTGCTCTTCTTGAGCCATTCTTCTGCGCCAGTTCTCCATACCTCGGTAAGACCTCTGTACATGTGAGTAACGGGTCCGATGAGTAAATGTAGCTCTGGCGGAGCAAATACATCGAGAACTCGAACATTTGGATTCATCGTAATCACAGAAGGATGGATGATGTTGCCATGATTTTTCGCGTCGGCTTTGTGTTCACCAGTTTGATACCAATTCCAAAAGAGCTGATTTATACGGCCGAATGTTCTTGTGTTCCCTTTCAGGTTCATTCTCAAGTTCTCTTTATCCACATCGCACCATGCGCATGTATGACATGAGCCGTGACCCATGAGACCAAGCAAGATATTTATTAGTTTTAGATCTACAGCAATGGTCGGATATTTTCGGAAGATAATAAAGTTCTTGTTTGGTTGTTTGGCGGTGGGGATCGAAGCAGAATGATTGGCCTTCCTGCACATGTTGATGGTGTCAAACAGCTTGCATTTGGTTGTCCATCAGCCTTTTCCTTATTGATTCGTGCTGCAACCTTCTCCTTCGAATTAGGTGAACCTTCACTTGCCATTTTGTGCAAATTCTGAAACCTTGACGTCTTGCAGCATTTGTGGGAAAGACCTCGCCCAATTTCTGATGGACAACTATTGCAGAGGCGCATGATCTCTTCTTTGCTTTTATGGATGCTTTCATTCTGAGGTTGGCATGGCATCGCAGTTGCTCAAAGAGCGCACTGAGTCCAAGTGGAACAGACTGTGCAATTTCACAGACAAGACACTGACACGGCGATGAAGCTGATGCACGGGTTCTGACTTGATACAATCGTGAATGATCGGCGATAGGTATATCCTTCCTCTGTCTTTTATTTGGATGATCTAATTCATTAAGAGCGCGGACACACGTCGGACATAGCACATTAGGTAGTCTTTCATCCTGTTGATCCACTCCTTCAATCACATGATTCTAAATTTTATACCATAGCGACGGAGTCAGAGATCGAAATGTGTTGTTGTCTTTCTTTGCTTTTGAGAAGCATAGCAGGCAGACCCTTCTTCGACACTGCTCGTGTGACGGAGGCATTTTACCAACTGTGCGATCAGGCAATTAGTGATTGCTTTTCATTCGGTGGCGTGACTGAGGGTGACTCACAACGGTTCGCATCTGAAGTCGCTTCAAGTATTGTGTGTGATCCTACTGCTGATAGTCAATTAGACAATAGAACATCTAGCGATCATGGAATGAACAAAGGCCGCACATTGTTGAAAATGATATGAAAGCTATCAATTGCGACACCAATACGTTGACTAAGAGAAGTGACAAATCTGAAAACTGCAAATTGCAACTTAGCAAATGTTTGTAATCACAATTATTCAATCAATTGTATAAGTATCGATCAGTCCGAATCTCAAAATCTCTGTCACTGGTGTTGTAATTTCACACATATTCGCATAAGGAACAAATAGAGAATTGGAAAATGGAATGATTGCACATGAATAGCCAAGAAAAAATCCATTTTGTCTCAGAATCAATCAATTGATCAATATCGATTGATTATTGATCACGCTGTATCTCTTGATCTCCGGCAGCAATTTTTTTTTGTTTCGCGTTTTTTCATCCTAGGAAATAATTCTAAAAATGAAACTTGCAACTTCTAGGGTGGGCATTATGGTAGGGATCCACGTATCCGGTTTGGTAATGAAAGGAAAAAGAGGTTCAACTTCGACGGATACACTTGTATTAGCAACACAAGACGTTTCGCTCTGAGAGCTTGGTCACTTGTGATTTGACCTTTGCACAGAAGCATTGCAAGACCAGCATTGAGGACTGTTTACTTCCAAAGGATCATAAATCAGGAGACTTGCGTGGAAGACCCATCGTTTCTGCCACAGATGGACCGGGTACGGTTCTGGCTAGAGAAATTTCGTCCAAGTTGTCAAACTGCCTGAAAGAAGTTAGATCCCACATCCCGGATTCAATACATTTCGTGAATTGGATAAAGGGGATTGATGCTGTGGATATTGGTGGCTATGCATCACTTGATGTTTCCAATCTATATGGCAATGTTCCGCGTTGTGACTCAGACGATGAGCCTGGTATCTACACTGTAATGGAGGAATTCCTTATAAATTATTCTTGCATGGATGAGATGCTTATGCAAATTCACATTCCTGACATAATGGCGCTTATCAAACTAGCTTTGGAAAATGACTCTTTGAACAATCAGTTTTTAAACAAACGAGTGGATTATCTATGGGAAACCCATTGGCTCCGGTCGCCGCAATTATCTATATGGATTACATTGAAAACAAGATATTGAATTGCTTATCTTGTCCCAGTATTTTGTGGAAGCGTTATATAGATGATGTATTTGTTATATGGCCTAACAACATTTCCCTGGATTATATTTTGGAGATATGCAACACGGTGAGCAAATGCATCAAATTCACTAGTGAATTGCCAAATTCCGATGGATTTCTCCCTTTCCTGGATTGTGAAATCGCTATGGTCGACAATCGATTTCATTCGCGGCTTTACATGAAGGAGTTGCATAGTGGATCCATTTATCCATGGGAATCTCATGGACCCACTTCTCGAAAAAGAAATATTTTGTGGGGATGAATTGCATAGGGCAAAATCACGTTCAACAAACGATATCAACTATTCCCATTCCATTGATTTGATTAAGCAGAGATTCTTAAGAAATGGTTATCCCTTGAATTTCATCCTGAAAACCATTGCCATTTTCAAATCGGATCGCAGAAGGCCTCACCAAAAGGAAACAAATTCGAAGAAACCGTTTTTCCTCAAAGTTCCTTTCGTGGATGAAATCCACAAACGAAGGATGTCGGACTTACTGAGGAGAACGAATCTGAACGAAAAAGTGAAGGTGTGTTTCACCTCTGGAAACAGTGTCAAGAGACTCTGTCATCCCCCGAAAGAATCCAAGAGATGCAAAGACAACTGTGCTACATGTGCTTCTTCTGCTCGCAAGCAAATTTGTAATAAAAAATTTGTTGTTTATAAAATTACTTGTAAGCTCTGCCATATGGTGTATGTAGGCGAAACCGGTAGATGGGTTCAAACGAGAATCAAAGAGCACACGTCTCATAGCAGCAATTTTTCTGCTGTTAAGATGCACTTTAAAGATGTACATTATATGGATACTATTTGTAATGATAACATTTTGTGGGACATCTTGCATGAGAATGTTAAAAACTGTGATAAGAGACGTAATCTCGAGTCGTTGTACATAGCCAAAGTTCCTCCATCTGTACTTATGAATCATTGTATAGGTAAAAATGTTGTGTACAAGTGAATTTTACCTTTTCTGTACTTCCATGCTTAACTCCATTGTTTACTAACTTTTTTGTAAATAATTTCATTTATCTCTCTACTCTCTAGCTTTGTCCTTAGTACTATCTACATATCATCTTTTTATCTAACAGTTAGTAAGCCATAGAAATAGATTGCTTTCTATGTAGTAAACAGTCCTCAATGCTGGTCTTGCAATGCTTCTGTGCAAAGGTCAAATCACAAGTGACCAAGCTCTCAGAGCGAAACGTCTTGTGTTGCTAATACAATTGTATCCGTCGAAGTTGAACCTCTTTTTCCTTTCTAGGGTGGGCACTTAGAGATGTCATCTTTTCAGAATCAATCAATTGATCAACATCGATTGATTATTGATCACTCTGTATCTCTTGATCTCCGGCAACGATTTATTTTTATTTTCCGATTTTTCATCTTAGACAGTGATTCTGTCAGCGAATATATCAATATTTTGGATGGGCACTAAAAGCAGAATAAATGTTGATTCAGCCCCACCGTGCATGCACACTATTCCATTAACCTCATGCAACCGAGAGTGAGAAATACACATAAAAAAGAAAAAATCAACCACTCGTTCGTAATATCGCACGCCTGTTAATCTCATAAAAAGAACGCTAAAAGAATGACACATCAACAAAGGTGTCAGATCTGAGTTTATCCTATACATAGGACAATAGGCAATTTACTGTGCTTCATGAGTCTGATATTGTGCAACCTTGTATTGAAAACTAATTTAAAACGATTTTAAAAATCACCACATAGTGACTTCATACGATGAAATACTCATAATTTTAGTTTATCACAAGACAAAGCATCTCGTCATGCAGTAAGATAAGTGCAAATGATATAAAACTGACTAAAATTGTCATGGAAAATTATCACTAAGTGCCATAAACTACTTCAAAACTGAATAACACAGGAGAACTCGACATTAATCACAAAACTGATATATTGAATTTGCAAGTGCGATTTTGTTGTGACTTCTCGCAATCAGATTTAAGTAATGACACTCCTTTACCATAGGACCTTTTGTTTGATTTAATCTAGGAGCAGGGCTGGGATTGGTTAACCGGTTACACTTTCTCTTTACCGGTTGCAACTTCTAATTAGATCAATCTTGTATAAAGAAATATTGTTGATATTTGTGAATAAAAATCTGTGATAATGAATGAAAATTGTCGATAAACATTAACAGCAAAATGAATACCGGGAATCCTTATTCAACTGATTTCATGATAGGAGATACTCATGCTGCTGGCGAATTAGGCAGTTACTTACAAAACTCAGTCTACCAATTCCTTGGGAAGAACAGTAAACGGCTGATAAATAAGGAAAAATGGATGTCTGCAATAAAAGAGAGAACGTGCATCATTTTATGATAGAATGTTCACCATATTAAAATGTACGACAAGATAAGCAGCAAAGCAACCGTTTAACTTTTTAGAAAAGCTTCACAGAAAATATCCGTAAATGGCTATTATAATGATGACGTCACAATTAAAATTCGATCATTTCAGATAAACAATCGTCTGCTTTTACGGATATTTACAGTTCAGACTGAAAAGACAGTGAAACTAATTTTTGTTGTTCACTTTAACGGATATTTGCGGTTTATAGACTGCATTGTAGGCGAAGGAGATATTTGAATATAATTATGTCAATGTGGGGGTGTTCATATCCACAAGTAAAATCCAGAAATGCATTCAATGCATATTGTCAAGAGTGTGAGAACCACAGAAGAGAGAAAATGTTCGTATTTGTAAACTAATATACCAGTATATTTATAAACTAATATACCTGTATATTTATAAACTAATATACCAATTTATCTGTATATTAGTAATAATAAAAAACACAAAAAAATTTATTAAATAAGTAAATTATGGAAAATGAAATATATCCGTATTTCAATATATGCAATAAATATTTTAAAACAAATAGATGATATCTTACACTTGTAAAAAGTAAAGCACATAAAGAAAAGTTATCAAAATATGATGAAACTAATATGCTAAAATTAAAGGAATATATCAACTATAAAATTCTTTAACTGGTGCATTTTCTGATATAAAAATTAGAAACGTATTTTTTATGACTTTTCATATTCTGAATATAAAATAGAAGTTCATGAAGAGAATGATCCGACAGAAGATATAAGATGTTTATTTTATAGCGAAGAAGAAGATGAGCATGATGCAAATTATGATGAAGATTTCGAAATCATTTCGAAATCATTTCCGCTGATGTATTAAAAAACTTTTTTAATATATTTAGAAAGTCTTTTAAATGTTATATGCAAGAAGAGGTACTTTATCAAAAGAACAATGAAGAAATAAGCCAATGGATTCTGGTAAACATATGAAATACATGTACATATTGATATACTAGTATTGACATATTGATGTATATATTGATTATTATGGTGAAGATAGTTCTGAAATGTTTACAAAGAAAGTAGAAGAACTACATAACCAATTTTCACAATTACTGAAAGCTAACGTACCGATGATACCTTTAACAGATGAACAAGAGACACGTAGTTTAAAGAAGAAAGAAATTGTTATTATTGTCATAAAGGATTACGCAGAGATCATGATTAGGTAAAAGATCATGATCATCTAAATGGAATATATAGAGGTGCAGCACATAATTCTTGTAATTTCAATGCAAATAAACAAAAATATAACTCTGTTTCTCTCTATTTCTGCAATGGTTCTATGTATGATTTTCACCTAATAATAAAAGATTTATTCTCATCTGAAATATTAAAACAACTAAGAGCAAATATTCTATGTAAAACAGAAGAAATATTGAGTAAATATAATTTAAAACCTCTAAAAGGTATATACCCATATGAATATATAACTGGTGATATTAATAGAGTGAATGAAATCATGCAAGAACAACAACTTCCTTCAGGTATAAAATTTCATACAACACTTAAACAATCTGAGTTATCAATAAAAGATTATGAGGAAGCTAAAAAGAATTGGAAAGAATTAAATTGTAATACAATGTATGATTATACAATGAAATACTTGCTGATATTTTTGAAAGCTTTCGTGACATGTGCCTAGAATAGTATGGAATAGATCCATGTTATACATACAGTACTCCAGGTTTAACATGGCTTGCAAGATTAAAACATACTAACGTACGTCTTAAACATTATCAAGAAAATACTTATGATAACCTATTACATGTATTCTTTGAATCTAGAATACGAGGTGGTGTTTCATCTGTATTAGGTAATAGATGTGTTAAATGCTTTAATAAGAAAATATATCCGGCCACAAGAATATGAATATATAAAAACATGTACATTAGAACAGAAAGAAGAATTATTAAAAATGATTAAACAAGAAAGAGAAGGACTTATATCTATTGATGAAACTAATTTAGATGAAAATAAATTAGATGAAGAAAAAATATTGAAGGAAAACTATTTATTATATTATGATTTTAATAGCTTACATGCCTCTTGTATGATACAAGAGTTACCTACAGGAGAAATGGAATAGGATGAAAATTGTATATATGAACGTACTCATGAAGGTGAGTACTGTGAAAAACTGTGGTGAATTCTGTTTCTTCAACAATTCAGAAAGTTTAAGTCAAATTCAATATCAATTCTATAAAAGATGTTATCACTAAAGCTGACTTCACCAGCATGTGATTATTGTCTCATTGGTGAATTTGGAATAATATGTCCTATTGATGTTCATTTCTCGAATGCAGCTATATCTTATTGGATAAAAGTAATTGTGTGACATGAAAGAAGTATATGATTCAATTTATCTCAATATGATTTCAAATGCTCATGATAGTAGATACTCATGGTGCTGGCGAATTAGGCAGCTACTAACAATACTCAGTCTACTAAATACATGCGACGAACAGTTACCTGCTGACAAAGGAGAATATTTGAAACCTTCAAAAAATTGAGTGACCCATTACGTTAGAGCAAAATGGATATCTGCAGCAAAGGAGAGAATCATTCTGGCATGAATTGTTTAAAATTTTCTTTATTTTCAGAATTCTATGAAAGCATATCTGAATTTTGATCTTGAATGGAATGACATGAATATATAATTCAAATTTTGAACAAAAAATCACAAATTAGATTTCGTAATTGGAAGCTGCAGAAATCGATTAGTATATGAAGAGCGTTTATGTGAGCTATGTAATAATTCAAAAGTGGAGACTCTGTATCATTTCATGATAGAATGCTCACTATATCAAAATTTACGACAAGAAACAGCCCATTTGTTATGCGATTGTTGTAATGCAACAGATTCAATAAATTGATGAATATTTTGACTCCAAAGCTGATAAAATCCACCACGAAGTTTCCCCAAAAAATCAAACGATTTGCGAACGATGGATGAATAAAGAAAACACTAACCAACAAGGATGAAATCTGGAAATCTGTTTTTGACAATTTTCTTTTCTTTTCTGCTCAGAATATGTTTCTTTCAACAGCTCGCTGTTTTCTGTCATCAAGTTGTGTTTTTGAGTATATTACAGTATGTGAGCGTCCATAGTCATGCTTTCAAATGATTTTGGAAATAGACATTTTAGTGCTTCTGTGACTTTAAGATCGGTAATTCAAGTACTGTTCTGGTTAGTACTGAGATTCACATTTCAATAAGACTTTATGATTTTCATTGTAGACTACTCTGAGCTTCCCCCTACAACGGCTTGGCAGCAAAGCTCGCAATGGTCAAAACTGACTCAAATCTTGCTCAAATTGGCTCCAATTTATGACTTATGTAATGAATAATTACACTGTGTAACACTGATTTTGTCCCTGGATTGAAAACACATTTTTCTGTCTACTTTATCTACACAAGTAGCGAAACTGCCTTTCTTTTGTCTTGAACTTCGGTTGCAGAGAGAAAATATCGTTTTTATTAAATTTCGACTTTAAAGTACATATCACACTACTTATAAATTATCTATCGTATTAAATTCCACTTTTTTAGTCAGGATCATAGGTTTCTGTGTTTATGGTAATAGTTAAGTATGAATTAAATAATATTAGCATTGTGAGACTACATTTAACTCGCGATTTCGGACACCAAAATACATTTTTTACTACTATCTGTGCATATTTTTTACAAAATATACCACCATCAAAAAAATCATATTTGCATGAATAATTGTATATATCTGTATTGTGTACCGTAATACGTATCATTGTAAACCATAAAACATGAGAGTTTAAATCAAAGAGGTTTACGCTCTGAAAGAAATTTTCTTTCTAGGTTGGCGGTTATACGACAAATCACTGTCTCGGAGAAGGTTCCATATATAGTCACCCATCATGCTTTGATTACAGTGTCCTTTATAGCGCTCCTCGAACGCGCTCACGTCCTGATGAAATCTTTCACCTTGCTCCTCCGAATAATGGCCCATGTTTTCTTTGAATTTGTCTAAATGAGAATGTAGGACATGTAATTTCAACGACATTCGGCATCCCATATTCTTGTATGCAACCAGAAGTTCGTTTATCATATCTTCATGATGATCGGCCCTGTGGTTACCTAGAAACCCTCTTACAATCGAAATGAAACATCTCCAGGCAACCTTCTGACATTCAGACAATGCTTCATAAAAGTCGTTCGAATCAATAAGTTTCTTCACCTGTGGTCCCACGAAAACTCCAGCGCTGATCTTGGCATTCGATAGCCTTGGAAACAAATTTTCTATGTATTTGAAAGCTTCACTTTGCTGATCGAGCTGTTTCACAAATTGTTTTATAAGGCCCAATTTGATATGCAATGGGGGAAGTAGCACCTTTGAGGGATCCACTAAGGCTTCATTCTTTACATTAAGACTTCCAATCTCGTAAGCAGTCCTCGCAGGCCACTCCTTCTGTACATAATGACATGCCGTGTTTCTGCTGTCCCATAAGCACAGATAGCAAGGATATTTCGTGAAACCTCCCTGCAGGCCCATCAAGAAGCCAATCATCTTGAAATCGCCGATAAGTTCCCATTGATGTTCGTGGTATTTCAACGCTTCCAGCAATATTCTCACGTTCTGATATTCCTCTTTCATTTGAACAGAATGTGTGAGTGGAATTGAAGGCCAAATGTTAGTGTTGTGAAGTAGAACAGCCTTCAAACTACTAGAAGAGCTGTCTATGAATAGTCGCCAATCTGAAGTATTCATAATAATGTCCATCTCATGAAATAGTCCATGAATGTCATGACAATAACACAATCCATTTTCAAAAGAAAAGAAGTTTGAAAAGTCAGAATGTCTTTTTCTTTGAGATGTTATGCGCACGCTGTCGTGAACTAAGTCCCATTGCTTTAATCTCGATATTAGAAGCTCACCATTTGACTTTGTTAGGCCCAAATCTCTGATCAAATCATTCAAATCGTCTTGATTTGGATAGTAAGGGAATCGAATACGAGGTTGGACAGAGTTATCGAAGTCGCTATCGCCATTTGAGTCACCTCCATCAGACGAGAGTGGATCTGCTTCGTTTCTAGGACATTTTGGAATGGGCAGTGTTGGATCATGAGGTACTGGTGCTTGAGATGATGGAATATCAGGGTAGAATATTGGTGGAGCGTTTTTTCCTTTTCTACGTTTTGATGGGTCAGTCATACAAAAATAACAGTCTGTCACATGATTCGTGGGCTCACGCCAGATCCGAGGAACAGCGAAACGCATAGATCTTTGCTCACCGCGATACCATCCTTCAAGAGTTCGACGGCAGAAATCACAAATAACATGTGGCGCCCAATATTTGTCTTGGTCCCCCACAGGCATACCAAAATAAGCATGATAAGCTTCTTTTGCACGGACACTAGTTTCTAAAGAATTTTTTCGGGCCGACTTTGAGAAGAATTCACCACAAATATAACAAAAACAGTCTGCTGAATACTTGCATCGACGAGAAGCCATGATGGAATCGCTATAAAGTGACCTGATTGACAAAGTCTTTTCTTTTTGCTACCTGTGGCAAACACATCATTACCCAAAAATAGTTACTCGTCACTCCGTGTCTTTTCACCAAGAATAACTCAAGAAATGATTTGTTCACAGATTGAATTCATTTGGTGACACGTCAAAAGGCAATATACTGTCATTTCTAAAAATAGCACCTCGTCATCATTAAGTTAAGCTATGTTGGTTCTCGAATCTCGTATATTTTATAAGAACAGATTCTGTCTGATAACAAAAGATCAGTATCTCAAGATAATGCAACAGCAAGTCTGTGACCAAATATCATCCTTTAAACCTACCATATGCGTATTACACAGGTCTACTCGTTTAAGGTGTACAATACATGTGCAATACGCCCTCTAATACATTGCTTTCTGCTCCAGTATTGATATAGCCTACATGTAAACTATAATAATCTCATTATCATGAACATGTATCAACATAACACTGATTATAAAATAACAACTACAAGAAGAGTTACCTCCTTCGATGTATGGCCCATGTAAATAGACTAGCTTATTATGTATATGTACAAGAATAAGGTAAATCGAAATTTATATTACTTAAACCGATCTTTGCGAGTTAAGATTAATATTTTCTTTAACAGATACTATCACTTGAAGAGAAAATGTAGTGTATTAGTCAGGGACAAGAAAAAAATTTTTTTTTGTTACACTGTGTTATTTAATAATATATCATATAGGATATTATATTAATCATAGTATATTGTTATAAAAATTATGTTACTACAATTGCAAAGTGACTTCGTGGAAAATGACTATTTCGTCAATGTCACTGAATCCTTCCGCTCTGCAAAGTTAATGTAATTCTTTACTGTTTTTCTTTCTGTTCGGCAAGCATTTCGGGGAGGACATAGTGACCATGTCATTGACTTTCGTCAAGCTCATTATATTCCATGATGTAGATGTAATACAGTGCGTCATGTATTATGGAGTTTATTAGAAATATGATTAGCGTCTATTACATGCATTACGCATTAGGAGAGAGAAACAGTTCCCTCTACATTATAACCTGAAATGCCGCGAGACAGAAGCTTCATCATAGTTCATTTCTGTCAAAAACAGTGAAACAATGAACATGACAACTCCTCAGGAAGAATTTAAGTCTTGTTGGTAACCTATAGCTGCTGACAACACTTCTCCTCCATTTCTTAGCATTATGATATACAGTATTCTTCAATCACATTTAGACAACACAGTATATGTTGTTGAGATATAATAGGTCTCCTACAGTGTCTATATGTCGAAATTTCCAGCTCTCTGTCATACTGCCTCAGTTCTTACTGATGAAGATGTTTCTCTCTGACTTTCTGTACATTGCCGCATGTTTCACTTCATACAAGATAATATTCGCTGTTGGTGCAGAAAATTTGGCATTGAGGAAACCGACAAAACAAAGCTCGACATCTGTTCCTTACATCTCAGATAGAGCAGTGGATGGCAACACCGATGGATGGATGACAGCTGGTTCTTGTAGTCACACAGCAGCCGGAAGAAAGAATGCCTATTGGAGCGTTGACTTGGGAGCACAGCATTATGTCATAGCAAGCTTGGGAGCACAGCAAGGAGGTCATCATTCATAATCGAGTGGATTGCTGCTCGTTTCGTCTTCAATTCACAGGAGTTTATCTGAGTGAAGTGAGGCATGCGACTTGGGCAGACAGGTTGAGCGATCAATATCTATGCGGAGAGATTTTGGATCCAACTTCATATGTTATCAAAATAACTGTGAATTGCTTGAACAATCGTGGGAGGTATGTGTCCATTTTGAAGAGCGATGCAGAACCACTCCAGTTATGCGAAGTCCAAGTGATCAAAGGCAGTAAGTTGCAAATAACCGTTGATGTTATTATTATTACATGCACATTTTATATTAACCTCATGCCGCTGAGAGTGAGAAATACACACAAAAAAAGATTGGTGAATGAGTTGATGTAGTGAATCATTGTTCATTAATTTTGCATTTTCGCTTTTGTCGAATTCATAAATTTTATATAACTTGGAAATTAAATATTTAAAGAAATTATGAAATAAAGAAACTAAAGTACTTCGACGATATGTTTTAGCAGATTAGGCCAATACCAATCAATGCAAGAACAAATACAATTTCATTGTTGCAAGAACTATGAATCGAGAGAATACAATCTTTTTTGTTCTTATTTCAAATAATCAGTGATGATTAGTTATGGTCTAAAATTACTGACTAGTCCAGCATCATAATTTTTGTATGTACAAGGCTATTTGTTGAGATTAGGATCAGTTTTATGTTAAGTTTAGGTTAAAGTTTGTAGTGTGATCGTGTGGCGGGAACGCACAGGAAGTAGCAAACGATGTAAGAAAGGAAGTTTATTTCGAAACTCGAATATTCGTTTATTGATGCACGTAGGTCGCACAAATTTTCGGTCGAAGCCTTTGTCAGGTGCATGTAAACTGAATATGATTGTCAAACAGAGGAAATGCTGAACACTCATCAAACTATGGGTATGGACACAAATGAAGATTGAAGGCAGAGATATCGATACATGGCAGCAAAGATGATCATGAAAGCTGCACTGGACTAAAAACAAATTGTCATTTACACTTAGTACAAGAATAATCAACAAATAGGCCCATATGAATCTTTACAAATATCAATAATAATATGTTATGATAGAAAGCGCTGTAATGTGCTGCAAAATCTGGTGACAGTTTCACGAAGGTCGAGGTTTTCATGAAATTTCTTGCTCGCTATGCAAACATAAATACATTGGTGAAACTTGCGAGACAATGTACTCAAGATTTCATGAACATTTGAATGTTGATAATCGCCTGTCTTCAAACATTTATCTGAGGTTCATGCCATCCAAACTCCTAGCGTTTCGCCATCAATACCACCTTCGTGGAAAATCGCTGAAAGCAATTTGAGAAAGTTATAAAAAGGTAATCAAAACTCCTCATTTCAGCTTAAAGGCCGATATAATAAAGTAAAAGTTAGACGTATCAAAGACAGGCCTTCGGCGTGTAGCGCCTTCAACGGTCGATGTTTGGATGGCCCAACATAGACGGCAGTTTGTGTCATCCCAATGTCTGACGTTTGGTAGAAGCGTAGCACATACGTTGGGCACGTAACTACTTGGAAGTGAATCTCATTTTCCTTAACCCGCACGTTTCTATGATATCTCTAGAAGAATTCTTTGAAACTTGATGAAAAAAGGAAACCATACAGCAATGCAACAAAAAATGTCCGAAGTAGGCTTTACCGTATGTACCAACTGATAGTTTAATCTAGTCATGTCACACACCAAATCTATTAGGATAAGTGTTGGTCAGCTTCAGAAAATTAGATCGGCAACAAAATTCGATGCAATTTTTCGTTTTTCTCAGTCTCAAAAGACGAAGATTTGTCTTGTGCATAGATTTCATCTTGTCACATCAAACTTTGTATTATGTTGTTCAGATATCAATGCGACAAGCGATGCCATGACATCTATTCATCCAGGTCGAAATTAACAGAACAAAACCATGCATTTTACATTATGCTTGAAGCTCAGCAAGCCAAAATCACGTATTTTGAAAATGCTTGTGACATCGAAATTTACATTCAACTTTGACAAGCCTCATGACTATCAGATCGAAAAGTCGGAGCCAGTTTGTGGCTCCCACAGAATTAGACAGGTCGTCTCTTCTTCTGTTTGACTAGAAAGGAAGCATTGGGACATGTAACGTTAATGAAATGGCACAATCTGCAGACATAATACCATAGCAATCGAACAATGAGCAGTCCATTCAACGATAAACACGCCAAATTGTGCGAAGTTTCTGTAACTGTTATCAACCGGATAACACAGCTAAGACATACAGTTGATGTCAAGTTCTGCAAAGAAGTTTGTGAACGTTTTTTCATGCGCCAGCTAACTTTTTTAATAATGATTGGAAGGGCCAACATGATCGAAAAAACTTTTGCGCAATGATCTAAATTCTTCGAATCAGAAGGAATCGCCTCAATCGGAACATTTTGAAGGAATCCACAACAATCCGCAAGTGACGCACGACTATTTTTCCTATCTCTGCAAGGTATTAAAAATTTCTTTTTGCCCACTTATTAAGTTCCTGCATGTGCCATTATTTTGATTCAGTGTACATTTCTAGCAAAGTGATATAGCTAAACAATCTAATTCTGTGGTGGCTCCTGGTCATGACTTTCGGTGTGCTGTTAACATCATGTCCCGCATTGATCAGCTGGTAGAAAATAAACAGATGCAGTGTTCGCATTAGTTAATATGCTCATTGTGATAACTATTATTTTGGCAAGGTTAGCCGATTGCATATATATTTGAATTGGAATAAGTTGCCGGTATGAAATTGATTATTTCATTTGTTCGGAATAAGAAGTATCCTCAACTTATAGAATGACTGCTCTTTGTTTCATGATTTTTTGTCGCAAAAATATTTTTTTAAATTTAAAAAGAATTATATCTTTCCCAACATAAAGAGAATTTCTTTGAGACTAAGTGGTACGCGGTGAACGTGTAAAATCTCAAGTGGTATTGAGACATTGAGAGGTTGGGAACCACTGCTCTAGTGGAAATATTTGATGAAGAAAGGAAACCATATGCAACAAAAGTGGTAAAATAAACAAATGACTAAATAACTAAGTCAGCGGCAGACGGAACGTCGGGTTATTGATTTATACAACAATTTTAAGGAGGAGTTTATTTTAGACCATTTTTCAAAATGCCTAAGCGCATCAAGAAATCTAGAAAGATGCGAAGTAATTTCACCGCTATCTAGAAATTACATTGCCAGAATGTCAACATCTCGACATTGCGGTACTTGACTTAAATCTGCCTCTGTGATGTGATGATGATGAAAAATGAATGACGTATCATTGGCTGCTGGAATGCCAAGATAGCCTATATCTTAGCAAGAGGAACAACAGGAAAGTGCGCAATATTCACTAAGGGATCCCGAAATTTCCGAGGTCGCGAAAATTGAGACTTCGCGGTCCAAAATGATCAATTGTGATCTCAAATTACCTGATTATCACCACCCTGATTCAAATGAAAACCTTGTAACACACAATGATGATGAAATCATTTGCCTGCATTGCAGAAAAGTCAGTTGAAATACCACCTACCCCAGGATCGAATATTGCTCTGGGAAAGCAAGTATACCAAAACTCGACAATGAATGGGAGAGAGCCACGCAGAGCAGTTGATGGCAACATAAATAGTGCGATGAAAGTCGGCTCATGCAGTTCAACATATGATCGTGGTGATCATTATTTCAATATTGACCTAGGAAGAAGTTTTCCAATTGAAAAAATTGTCATCTACAATCCAACTGACTGCTGCAGCGATGGTCTAAAGCAAGTCAAAGTTTATTTGAGCACTATTGGGAGAGCAACTTGGGATACAGACTTAAGCGAACAACGTTACGTGGGAGAAATTAGAGAGCCAACCAGCAAATTAACAATTCAATTGTTTTGGTCATCATGCACGATTTATCTCACTATTGAAGTCGCTAAAAAACGTTCCATTGACAATCTGCGAAGTTCAAGTCTTCTTAGCTGGTAAGTGTGCCATCTTATATCTTATACACAGTAAGAGGTGTAAAACTAAACCAGTTATTTACATGTATGTATGATCAAACTTTACATAGTTAAACTGAAGACTAGCGATTCTCATGCCTTTCAAACCATGAACGTGCTATACATTACTGGAGAGATTGCATCCGTCATTGCTCTGCCTTCACGAAATTTTTTTATTAGAACTCGTGAAATTTAATGCAGATTAATGAGATTTTTATGAGAGATTACATTAATCCGGCTGCCAGAACGAGTTTATGAAGGGAACGAGGCCTAAAGTGAGAATTTTACAGAATGATGCACACCCTATGCCTATTACGAATCGTTGCGTCTGCCGAGTTCTAGTGAGTTCCTCTTCTTGTCAGACAGGATCAAAGAAAAGCACATGTAAATCCAATGGGACGCAGATTGCAATTTTTGACTAAAATGAAATATTGTATGGTTTCTCTGATTAAACGAAAAGTCAAGAGTCATAATTTTCGGCATGGAATGTCTTCAGGTCATTTCCTATGATGTGCATGTTCTTTTATCATGCATCTAATCGGCAAAGTATGTGAGAATGAGGTTGAATGTGGATAAAGTAGCTCAAAATGTTTGTGTTTGCCGACATTAAGAGGCTCGCCAAGTATAAATGTGTTTAGTTTTATAGACAGGGGTGCACGAACATGAAAGAAAATGACTTGAAGACAGTCCATGCCGAAAATTATGACTCTGAGCTTAGTACTTTTCGTTTAATCAGAGTATAGACATGCAACATTTCATTTTAGGCAAAAACTGCAATCTGCGTCCCACTGGATTTACATGTGTTTTTCTTTGATCCTGTCTGACAAGAAGAGGAACTCACTAGAACTCGGCAGACGTGCAGATTCGTAGTAGACATGGGGTGCACATCATTCTGTGAAAGTCTCAGTTTCGGCCGCGTTCCCTACAGAAACTTGTTCTGGCTGCCGGACTACATTGTCATGAGTGTCATGATGCTCTCATCAGAAAATAATTTTTCCATGATATTTTTATGCGAACATAATGAATCATAGAAATTGATAACAGTAAAACCTCTAGAACGGAAGTAAAGCTTCAATTCTAAGCACAACAGTGGCACAAAAATCGCACGCATTTTCACTCAGATATACTTGTCAACGACTGCAGAATTGGGTTAGAATCAATTACATGTGTAATCAGAGCTGTAACTACAGCCCCGCGAGCCGCCCGGTCTGCGATGTATTTATGCTCACCCTTAGCAGCGCAAGTACACTTGGCCAATTGAATATGTTCGTCGGAGGAAGAGATTCTGTCAGTCTCTGCCATTCAGCATCACAATCTGCTCTGAGAAAATATGCTGTGATCTGTTTGTGAAATGAAAGAAACGTTTAAGTACAAAACAACTCGAAAGTGTTGTCCTTCCAGCAAGGTTGGGTCTTGGGGTCACTATTGGGTTTGGGCTAGTCTTGGTGTTCCCAGCGGACCTAAGAGCTTGGGTACCCCCCCCAAGAGTGAGAGCCCAAGAGTAAAGAAATCGACCATGAATGATCGGTCATTTGTGGTTTTCTTGGAAAAATTCTGCCTAAGTATATGACCACATCATGTCATAGCGTCAGATACATGTAAGCTTGCATGTATGTACATGTAAATGGGCCAAACCACGTTAACCCTCGCTACATTTGATAGCAAAGCTCGATCGAAAACCAACATTCTCTATGATGCGATATTCTTTTTGAATATTCCGAAGATACAGTTTGATGTAATACGACATCGACCTATACCACACAAAATATCAAGTTCATACTATTTCTACATTTGTGCACAGAGATCATTTAATATGGTAACGCTCGCGACAGAGATAAATATTTCATTATAGATTTTTTGAGATTGCATTGATATTTTATCTAAACTAAAGAAGCTGTTGTCTCAGAAACGAAATGATGGATAAATAATGAATAGTTGATGATTTCTTCATGCTTGAATAGATTACTGAAAGCACCGATTGCGAGATTTCAATCAATCTTGACGGTAACGCTCGCGACATGCCGTAGTAACGCTCGCGACATTTAACATAAATTTTGCCATTGAGTTTGTCATCACAGGAGATAATAATAATGAAGACTACAAGATTGAACGATTAGTTTAGAAACAGCACAGCAAAAATTTTATTTGTACCGGAATCGTAACACAGAAGTTAAGCATAATGTAAGATGAAGTCAATATCGGAGAACTTACTATATCTTGGGTAGCCATAGCCATGAGTCATGAACAAGCTTTAGTCACTTGAGGAAGAAACTTCCTTTACCTCAACGAGTCTTTCTCTGACTTAGGACAGGAAATGGAACTTCTTTAGTCGCTGTACATGTACTTACCCCTCCCCGCTTTTGTCATTGTACTTAGGCCTACAAGGCCAGGCCTCGCTTTGATGTAGGCTCATGAATTAATTTTGTCTGTGTTGTAGGTTAAACAACTTCAATAAAGGATAAGGCGTATTAATGAATGCCAAATATAGTCCAGATTGGTATTGTTATATTAATTTAAAAAACAAATAGAGCCAGATAATTGCCATTAGGCAAACAATTAGACTATTGTACAGTAATTTACAGTTGTCTGTAATAAAATTACATTTTCTGAGTAATAGGCACAATCTGATATAGGCCTTCTTGTAATATCGAAACAGAGATCTCGGTATTTGATAAATATTGATTCTCGAGATTGAGATATTAGCTCGAGATTAAATTCACTAGGTGTATGTCATGGTAACGCTCGCGACATACATTAAATTCATTTTCTACTAGGAAGTAGACTTAGAATAACTTTGTTGATTATCACACTGATTAGCATTCATGGAAAGTCGATGATCTTTGGCAGTATAAACTGGCTAATCATTCTTGTCTCCGAGGGAAAAAACTTTTTCAATATTTTGGGTAACGCTCGCGACATTCTAAAATAGAAATTTAATATTTCCTAAAGAGTCATAACTAACTTTGACAGAAAGTTGTCTTTCAGATACATTGTCTAACGTGAAATGTTCTAACATCACAAACGATTTTTCAACTTAATATTGACATTTTCATGTACCAAATGCATTGAAGCACACAGCTCATAAAATAAGGGCATAATTGAAATTTATACAATAGTTTTTAGACTACTCTTTGTCATCTATGCAGACATATTTCAGCTCTTTAGCTAGCATACGTCTGAACTTTAGACTATATATTATATAATGGTCATCGGCATAATTCGCCAAAAACTGGTTTGAAATTTTGCGTCGGTGCAACCAACTTGTAGTTTGACCCAAATATGTAACCTACTTCAACCACACGATTGGTCTTTCTATGATAAAACTGTGCTATCATCAACTTTGATGTAGACCTACCGTAAATGTCTATCTGATAGTTTGTTTAATTAGTTTTTTAAACTATGCTTTGATTACCTATGGCTTCCTTGTAAATTCAATCCTTTAAACTAGATGTAATGCATATTGTGTTAGACAGAATTTTGTACATATCATTTTGCGTGAAATAAAACAAATAATACATGAAAAAATGCAATGCATTAAACCAATACCTGTATAACGCTTATGCTGTAAAATTGGCAGCCTACAACAATTCGTAGATCACTTGCTTCATATAGCCTCTTGCCTTGAAAGTGAAAAACTTCGGCCTATATCTTTTATTCTACTATTAGACTACATGTATTAGAAATAGAAAGATATCGGTATCATTTAATGCAGTGACATTCTTTGATGGTTGCTTCTTGCGATTAGTAAAAATATCGTTATATCTACATTTGTGCTATTTTCATCTTATACGAGGCCTATGTTATGTGTGTTCGTTTCTCGATCACATATGTTGTAAGAAATGTAGCTTAGTCATGCATGTTATTCTGATTTGGAAAGTATTAGGCTGTAGACGTAAACAGGGTTGATGATATCAAGCCCAGAGATAACCTATGCCGATAACTAAAACTTTCAGCTGAATATTAATATGGCCTCAATTCCGCAATAACAAATTCATGTAATAAATAGCAATTTATATGAACATTAGATACATATTAATTGGATATCAATATGTACAATATGGCATGATTCAAAATATCTTTATGCAATTTTAAATCTCAATCAAAATTCCAAACATATTCTGGAAGCATACCAAAGGCATATGAATGAGGATGAATTTGCATCGGGTCTCGTATATAAAACATATCAGCAACTCGTATTTCAGTGTAAAACAGTCAGTCACAGATAGAATAGTTCGCATCGCTACATACCAATCACATGCGAAAGTAAGTGAGGCTTCGTATGAAAAACATACCAGATCTCTGTAAGCATGCGAGAATCTCGTATCAAATAATAGTTTCAAATTGTATGTAATTTTGCTATATGTTTGTATGTAATTTTCGTATCCAGCGATTTGCAGTGTAGGATATTCAACTCCAATAATTAAAAATTCGTCCAATCATAATTCATAATCTTTATTGGATAAGGCAAGAGGAATAACTATGGACACTGAGACACCAATTAAAAGTATAAACCCATCAAGACATGATGAAAATATAAAGTACTGAGCATTGAGTAAATATATTAGGTAGGGTGGTAACTCCGCATTTATTAATTCCCCAATGTGTATACACTTTCGAGGGGGATGCAGTCGGAATTGCTTCCAAATGTGAGATATGCACATTTATGCAGTTTTGAAGAAATTACCACGGAATTGAGTGACCATGGTAGTAATGCGCAGGGAAATTATATTATTTTACAGATCGTCCGTGTCATGGCAGCCTTGGAGAGGTAATGTTTGCTAAATTAGCAACTCGATGACCTGTTCTTGCTTTCATCCTGAACCTCAAGAGAATCTTCTCAAGCGTGATCATTTAATAAGCAACCTGCCACTGGTAGAGCAGAATAGCAGAATGAAAGACAATGATTTCAATTAACTTTGAAAGATGTAAATGGGTCCACATCACCATTCAGATTCAAGAAGTAAAACATTGATTTAGTAAATCATAAATTCATGACGATGAAAATTGAATTAAAAATATGAAATTTCAGCCACGACAGCACACTAAAATCTCGACTTTTACTTGAAGACTTCCATTATAATTCCGTTCATTAGATTTCCTTGATCATCAGCATAATTTCCGCTCAGTCACGATGCTTTTTAGCGAATGTTCATTCCTTTTGATGTCCAACTTATTTCATACTACAGTACTTACATCGGGGAGTCATGAATGTTAGAGATATCATTCGTGAGAGTCTCATGATCCGTTCATAGCAAAATCATGGGCGCTCATGAGGCTGCTAAGAGAATAATTTCTATATCAATTTTTATTCATCAGGAAATCGATAGTACAGTAGTCCCTGTCATCAACGACCCTGCTTCTAACGACTTCCTGTCGATTGTCACCAAAAAATTGGCAGCGATTCAGAATGATTATATCTCATAATTCAAACTGTGCATAACGACTACCTGTCTCACGCGACTTACGAACTCATTACATGTAATTTGGCAAATTCTTCGCTGATCCCTGTTTATCACGACAGCAGATTTTTCGGGGAACGATAAATACGGAAAGATGTTTCGCTAACTTCACGTATTAAAAACAGGCAAACATGTATTATTGGATGCTTCGATGTGTTTATGTAGATTGTACATACGTGTATTATGAAGGTTTAAGAATACTGGCACATTTTATCACAGAAAGTTAACTTGTATGCTAAAATGTAATAGGCCTACATCTGAATTTATTCTACATAAATGTACCGGTAGTACAATAATTTAATAGTTTTACATAATGTCTACTTACAGTGCCTAATACAGTGTATCATTATATTTTCTCATTGATTAATGTGCCTTATACCTATGTTTGAGTATCACATTGTTCTTTAACCTCTTGAGCCCCGGTTACAAAAATCGCAAATGTCCTCAACCCACCAAGACGTGCACTGCACGTCCTTGCTATTCAGTGCTAAAGTGACAGGTCAAAGACGCTGACACTCCTGCAACTGACAAAGACGTGCACTGCACGTCCTAACCAACACTACTGACTCAATAGCTGGGCAGTTGCTGGAATGAATGAAGGACGTGCACTGCATGCCTTGAATGTATGCCCTTTGAATAGACAGTTTTACAGCCTTTGAAACTATAAAAGCTAGCATCATTCTTGCAATCATGCTGTGTTGTACTTTTGAGTGCGCGTAGGCTTATGATTGGATGCTGCTATAATGTCATATATCATATAAAAAGGTAGCCAAAAGTTTACCTACAAATAGCAACCACCTGTCTATAACGACTTTATCTGCTTGGCAGAGAGGTGGTCGTTATAGACAGGGATTACTGTATTCATTTAGAGCAATACAGGAAGCACACATGAGGTAGCGACGTTGCCCTTACTACGATTTAGTGGCCCTTGGTCGCCCAATACGATACCAAGCGATGTTTGGTAGGTGCGCTACACGTTGCACGCAAGTGTACCAAATCAGCTCGACCCTATCAGGACCACCCCCACCGTCAACTTCTCTTTGAATCTTCTAAAATAAGTTTAAGATAGAAGTTTAAGTTTTTGTGACTTATTTTGTATGTATGTTGAAGTTTCAGTAAAATATCGGGCAAAATTGACTTTCTGTAAGGTCATTTTTAGAAAATTGATGGCCTTCATTTAGAGTAGCATTGATTAATGATGTAATGTTTCTGAATCATATTTACATAATATTAATGCATGTGCTATTCAAGACTTAACATACACATTCATCTTCCCTCCCAAAATGAGTATATGTGTAATTATGCATGCCATGTACATGTATATGTAATAGATATGCATGTAGTATATGTCTACATTTACATGCAGATACTATTCCGGAAATGAGTTGTCTTGATATTTTTGAACTACAAAACCAAAACAGTTACATGTAAGCTTATATTGCACATGAAAAATTGTTGTAAATCATTTGCATAATCATGTATAACCATTTGTAAAGATAGAAAAATGCAGTAAAACACGAAAAGACATTATTTATGTTCAAATTTCAAATTGCTATTTATAGCACTAATATTAACGTAGAATATTGTAATTATAACACTATATGGATCCTTGTGCAAAGGGAAAGTCGGACGAGTCGGGCCGAAGTCGGCCGAGGAATTTAGGCCCGAGCGCGCCCTTAAGTCGGCCCAGATTCGAGTAGTCGACTTCGACCCGTAGTGCATTGACCGTATGTAGCGGGTCGATTTGAGATGGCCAACTTTGGCCCGTATTGCACTGACCGCATGTGACCGCGATATGTGATGATCGAATCCAGTCCGTACGATCTGCGTTGGCTTGCCTTTGCCCAACTATATGTAATAAGCAATAACAACTACTCAGATGGTGAAACTTACCTAGATTGAATCCACTGAAGGTCAATTTTGTAGACGTAGATATCAGATTGACTGCACCTCAAACAAGCTTAAATCTTGAATACAATGGATAATATCTTACATCCAATGGTACTCAAAACTATCGCAGATGAGGCTCATTAAGATATCGTGCTCCTAAATTTTGATGTCTGAAACCAACAAAATACATTATACGCGAATTCAGATATTATAGCGCAGACAAACTGTGAGCAATGATGCGAAACGTAAACCGTGTAGAGTAAGTAGGGTGGAGCGAAAAAGTTGAAAATTTAAAAATCAAAAATGGTGTGGTCAGCTATTTGATCTGGGATTGTTGTGAACCAGCATGTGATATTTCAGTGAATTTGGACAAGGTTTCCCATCCCCACAGTGGCCATCTATTATTTCACTATTTCTCCCTTTATCAGTCTCTCGGCCAATTTGCGTATTTTAGAGCATAATTATATAATACTCCCCACTAAGCTAGAGCTTTGAAATCTGAATCCTTAGAACTCGACAAGCGCTTTTGATCAAAATTGAATTATCAATAATCAGTCGATCGAGTCGTCATACACAGGCATCTAAAGATTATGAATTTTTCAAAAATGGCCGAAATGTGTCATTATGGAGGTTTTCAACTTTTCTCTTGTCCAGATGGCGAATCTGACATTGTTGAGACTTGATTTTGATGGCGTTTGGAAGAATAAAGACTGCATATCACTATATCTGCATGTTTATTGCATGCGAATTGTTATAGGCCTATTCAAAGCTTCCCCACACTTATGTGGCCCTGCGGAAACTAATAGTAAATACAGACCTTTTATACACTAAATCTTTGATTGCTGACTTTCTCCTTGCGATACCTGTAAATATTCTATCTATTAAGCTTCGACTTCGATTTTACAGTTAACTCAAAGTCTAACGCTTATAACTCTATCCTTAAGTGATGGAGAAAACAACACATAAATATTCTACTTTTGACACTGAGGTCATATTTCAAAGCTCTAACTTAATGGGAAGTACTATATATATAATTATACTCTAAAATACGCGAATTGGCAGAGAGACTGATAAAGGGGGAAATAGTAAAATAATAGATGGCCACTGTGGGGATAGGAAACCTTGTCCAAATTCACTGAAATTTCACATGTGAGTTCACTACAATCCTAGACCAAATAAGTAGTTGACTACCCCTTTTTAAATTTTCAAATTTTCAACTTTTACGATCGACTCTAATGTATAGCTCTCTAACGATCACGGGAACCGTAAGCATGTTTCTGGGTTATCTCCCTTCATAATTGCGGCACATGACCAGACAGTTGCAATGACCAGACAGTTGAAATGCATCCAAACCGTCATATTCATAGCAAAGTAAAGATAGATCGTTACAGAAATCTACATGAAATTTCAAAATCTTCATAGAACACTGGAAACGCGTATTTTAATATTTAACGAAAATTTACGTAGTTGTGCGAAAATGAACAACTGTCAAAACTATCATGCCGTAAATGTGATATGCATCCTGAGCAGTGGCGTCTTCTCCGTACCTGCGAGGCCTCCGGCGCATCCTCAAAAATAATTTTCCAACAATTATAAAAATGAAAAGTGTCATCATTCATTTAAATTCGATAGCTTCTCGTGACAACTGTGTACAGCTTCCCGTCTCAAAATCAGACGCTTAACCTCATTGAACAGTTTTGCAGCACGTGCTCGAATCACAGCTGTTTTCTTCGAACAATTAGACACACAAGCTAGTCGTGTGTTCAGACGGAGCACTGATGTTCAGACAGCGAAAGAGAGTTGTGTGTGTGTGAAGCAGCAAGCGCACGCGCCCGCGCCAATAGTAGCTTTTCCGATAGACATGATGTTTTGCCTTCTGCAATTTTTGCAATGAAATTCTACGCGACTCTTGATCGAGGCGCGGTATCTAAATATAGTAAGGGAAGCGCAACCCAATTGTTCCTGGATTCGCTTAATGTCAGAGAGGCACTACGTCGACAGTAGCAGATGGCTGACGTTCAGACAAGACTGTGATCAGATGATGAGCGTTCTTCAATGAATGCAGAGTAATGCATCTGACTCGAAAACCCAGATTCGGTAGAATTCCATAATTTGTTTTTACGTGATTGATGTGACGCTATGTTTAGTACTGCAGATGAGATCATTACCACGCCTTTCGTCCGAAGGGAATATACTGAAAAGATGACAGTCGTCAAGCAAGGTAGGTCAGCACCTGATATAAAATGAAAGTAGTCATTGAGAAAGAAATAAGAAGCAAGCAATACACAAGACATTTTAATGCATCAAAACTTCAAACATGTGAGTGGCTGACCGGCCGTGAGAAACACAGGAAACTGTTGGCCTTGCCCTCTTTTTTTCTCGAGATAATGTGGTCTCAGCTCCTTGAGTAAGGCGGTTAAGCGACATGAGCAATCACTTCTCATGTGCACATTCACTTGTCCTTAAATAATGTTCGGGACATTGTTATTAAAAATTCATTTAAATTCATGAAAATTAATGTTGTAACATGAAAGTGTTTGGTATAGAAATAGTGTTCCAATGCCGAGTGAATGCCTATGGCCTGAGAAGGTGACTGTCCAAGACCACCCAACTTTTTCAATTTTTTTACCCCCAAAGTTCACCCAATTTTTCTAATCAAATTTTACCGATTTTCGTTTTTCCGTCAATAATGTGAGGAAATGCTTTCAATTCCTCACTAATTGACTAGTTGAATGAAAATCATGATTTAGTTTTATCCTAAATGGAAGAAAACGAAAAACTAATTGTGCCTTCAGCACATTATCAAAGGGAATCATTGTATCCGTCTATAATTAAAGAACGAAGTGAAGGTTCGCGGACTGTAATAACTAGTTTTTCAAAACTCAAAAAGAATGTAAACATTTTCCAGCAGGAAGCCCACTATAAATTTTTGTAGCAAATATAATAGCAAAATAATTTAAATTTGCATTCAAAATTACTTAAGTACAATTTGCGATGAAAAGTGGTCATTTTGCTATTTTATTTGCTACAAAAAGAATGTCTAAAATAAACCTAGCAAAACATGAAGACAGAGTAAGATATATGAAAGATAAAGAATCTCAATTATTATTAAAATTTTATCATTATAATAAATTAAGAAAGAGATGGGTTATAACGAAAAATATAACTCAACAAATTGGAATATTTATGACAGTAAGTTTAGGTGCTTTAACAATTGTCATATCATCGGGCGCATTAACAGTTACAGTAATTGCTACTGCCTTAACAAGTTCTGGTGTTTTTGCAACATCCTTAGCAACTATCCTAAATAAATCTTAAGATCTTAACATCAATTAAGGATAACGCCATTACTTTAGAAGAAGTAGAAGCATTGGTTAAAATATCCCGAGAAGCTATTCAACTTCCCAAGATATGTTCTCAGTACAAAGAAGATAATAATGCTTTTTTAGAAGAAACAATAGCGTTATTAAAATCTTTAGAACAAAGTACAAACAAGTCATAAGACAAAATTAGTTGCACATTTCAGTGTTTTTGTTGTGTTCCAATGTTGCTACAGAATTCAAATATTATATTTTTAAATGAGTCTTAAAATCCAAAAACTAGAAGAATTAATAAAACAGAAAAATATTATGAAAGAAAATCATAGACAAAATAGAATGACGAAAGTTGGAATACAATATGATATGTTGGAAAATAAACAATTAACAAAACAAATAAAATCTGATCTTGAAACACTTCTAGGCCACTTGAGGATCTTGAGAAAGAACTTGCAGAGCGCAATAAACAAATTGACATAACAGATCCAGTACAGAAAACTATAACAGATGATCATGGATTACTAGAACCAAATATAAATAGAAATTACCAAGATCCATGCATTTTGGACATTCTACAACATTAATAGATGGTAAAGAACAAACTAAGTTTTATTTAGGTGGAAAAGAATTATTCATAAATCCTAAAGAAGGATTACTCTTTACTCCAGACAGAACGATCTTTTGAAATTTTGTAGATCTTTTAAAAGGAGCAGATTTAAAGCAGCATGATGAGTATGACATAATAAAATATAAATCTATTCTAGATAAAGTTAATACGATAAAAACTCGCAAACGTTATAAAGCATTATAAAACTCTTTTTCCAAAACAGGTACAGGTGTGCCTTTGCCCGCGTTTCGCGATTTGTCCTCAACTTCCACAATTGTTTTACCTGATCATCCACAAGAATTAATAAATAGATTAGAGATCTTATTATCTGCAACAAAAGAAGGTCATAATTCTAGTTTCAATGAAATTCATGCTATATTGAAAAGACTATTAGAACAAGGAATTATGAGTAAAAAATACTTTTCTAACGTAAGTAAGGAACAGACATAGCCGGCGAATCGCATGTACACTCTTTCAGTTCCTACCATATGTAAAACTTTCGTTAATAAATGAACACAATAGAGTTAGAAAAAAACAATAATTTTAGAAAATCTGATTGATAGTTTAAGTTCATCAAAATTTAGCACGACATTAAAATTTATAACAACTTCTTTATCACATACCTGTAATTTAAATCCAATTCTTCATTTAGAACAAGGTAAAAATTATGAAGTAGCACTAATTAGTAACACTATACAAAATATTATCAAAGATATAAATGACCAATTCAAATATTCTAATGATAAATGTAAAACTTGGAAAGTAGTGATTTTTCTTCCCTGATCTTATGAAGTTGAATCAATTTCAAATGAAATACAGAGGCGTTTAGGTTTTCAAATTAAAGACAAGAAACAGTTACATTTCGCAGTCGAACCAGCAGTAAATAAATTTTCTCTTACTTAAGATGTTATCAAGACTAAATAGAAAATCTATGCACAAGGTTTTCACATTAGTGTATTATACCTAAAGTAACTGAAATAAATTCAATCAACGTTCATTGTGATATTATAGAAAGTGGTTATGTAAATGGAAAACTAACAAATAATATCTTCAGTTATCCAGCATTTACAATTCTGATTGGCTACAGTTTGAATGTAATCCCAAAATCATTAATATATTTTCCAGTTACAAGAAAAACAATTAATTCAATTACCATTAGAATAACAGATGGGAAAGGAGAGGAAATAAATTTTTGAGGTGAAGAGATTATGATAGATCTATTGTTGCAAGAGGTGTAAAACGAGACAAAGTCTCGCGAACGTGTAGCGCCTTCGGTTCGAATCTCTTGCGGAGCAGACATCGTCGATTTTCGTTTCGTTGCGTGAAGTTTATCTAAATTGATATAGATACAAAATGTCTCTAAACAAAATGTCTTTAAGAAAAAAAGATAAAAAAAAATCATCATCATAATTTATCCAAAAAAGTTTTATCAGTTACTTGTGGAAGATCAGGGTGTCAAAAAACTTATCTATCATTTAAAATTCTCACAACACCAAACTTTTTGGATTATAATAATCTTATAATTTATACAACAACAGAAGAGCAACCTATTTATCAATTCTTGAAACATGGATTTGAAAATAATCTTTCAAAAACTGGCATTGTTTCATTATTCGAAGAATATGAAGAATCAGATTAAGACAAGGATGTAATTTCATGGTGTGAAGAAGCAGCTAAAAGTACTAACTTAGTAGAAACAAATGAGGATAAACATACATTATTTCAGTACCATTAATAGATGATAACGTAATATGTCTGATCCAAGTAAATTAGCCAAAACAATGAAACATTGCATAGTTTTCGATGATTATGTAAATAATTGAGATCAAACAATCCAGAGAAATTATTTTGCGTATTATTAAACTAATTATTAGTTTGCACTAACATTAGTTTCTTAGATGGCCTATAATTTTTAGGCATAACGAGTTCGAGTTATCCGTGTTTTACTGTATTTTAAAAGCAGAAGTTCTGGCCAAAGCACGAATAGAATGCATACGTGTTAGCATTCATCATTACTCTTTAAAAGAATAAGCACTACAAACGATTATTTCGAAAAGATAATGGTGCATTCAATCCCGATAATGTCATCAATCCAAATTTGGAAATCCCCACATTTTCTCTATACCGTGTCACTGGACTGAGCGTTTGCTTTTGTATCCAGAAGTACACGTACTTTTAACAGAAAATTACTTAATTTCCAAATTAAATGTTCAAAATGTATTTGTAAAAATACAGTAGCTTGACGAAATTGGAAAATAAAGATGAATGGGTGGTGGTTTCTTCTGAATCTTCCTTTATTTTTCTTCTTATGTCACTCCCTCCAGCTCTGTCGGAGGCATACTGAAAAAAAGTTGATACTATTTTATTAATCATTTTCTTTGTCGTGTCAGGAAAATTGACGAACGCGGCATCTGAAAAGAAATTTAAGCTCTACGGATGCTTAGTTACATAATATATTACATTCCTAAGCATGTCGAAAACACACGCTTTATCAACACAATTACCATGTCTAATTTTTGGCCACTACTCGACTATTGAAATTTACGAGATTCAATCAATGGATGCTGAACATGATAAAATGCTCTCGTAAGATTATTATCAAATTTAAAATCCTTGTAACATAATATCAAATTGGTGGTTCTGTATTATAGCTGACATGAATTAATGATCGATAACGATTTTCACAATCAATCAACCTTTGATGATGTCTCGTAAGTACAGTTCGACTATATCAAAGCTTTTAGGGAACTCTTAAATAAATTTCAGAAACTCTTCGTATTCGTAAATAGAAATCTATACAATCTATCTACCGTATTTTATACAAATTTATTAGATTAGGCCTATCTGGTACTCTGTTAACCGTTGACTGACAATTGACAGACATTTATCCTTCAAAATCTATTTTGCGGTCATTGTTAGTTCCTGTAGGATAATTACCACTGAACACCTACAATAACTGACAAAGAGATAGAAAATGAATAGCAATGAATTATAGCTTATGAAAAAATAAATCGATCAGAGCAGTATATTTCGCAAAAAAGAGAATGTTCAATATTCTTCTACAAGCACTATGAAATTTAATTCCAAGATTGCATAAAATTGAACAAAAGTACCTTATAGAATATCGGATCTCAATCTTCACAAGCTATTTAGAAAATGATAATACAAATAATACAAATAAAATGATAACCAACAAGAACATACAGAATTCCGTCGGTGGAGAACCTACAAATTCGTCGGGATATCGCAGGGTATTCGAGGTCACAATCGTCGGTTGATTTTGTCCGTGATTTTGTAGGATAATTGTCGGTCTACGGTTTCTAGTGTAACAAAGGATCTCAATACATTTATGAGCTGTCATAAAAAGTTTGTTTATCTCGGTCAGAAAGACTGGACAGTAGGCCTATCAATTATCCTGGAACGCACGTTATACATATATTTCCACACAAATTATTTTTCTTTCCTGAATCGTTTTCTCTGAGGGTAAGTCGAACACCGTTAGCATTTATGTCTGTTGCAAAGTTCTACATTTTAGTAAAGCACGATAACAGTCTTCCTGAGAATTTCAGCCCCTCTCCGCTCAAAATTCATTCAATCTGCTAAACTGATATTTCGAAAATTCCCAGTATATACCAAGTTTTGAACTTCAATATGAATAGGAACATCTTGATTGAACCAATAATCTGTAATTAGAAGTAAGAATTTACTAACACTCTACTTAAGGTCTTACATTTTCCAGTACAACACAGCTAAAACCCTGCCAAAATGCCATTTAAATTTTCTGTTGAAGGATATCTTTAGTGTATTCTCCCTTTTTATCCTTCATTATAATATGATGCAGTAGAATTTCATTTTATTTCCCTTCACGATATATAAATAAATGTCAGTTTCATCCACGACAGCTGTAGTTTTCCTCAGACATGATAAGATGTTAGGGCAATGTCTCATTTCCCCCTTGCAAATTTGTTTTGCTACACGCAAAGATATATCCCCATTTAATCGTTCCATCGTCATCGCATGCCTAACTTGCCAATCCTGAAAGTTGATTTAAATGTTTAAAAAGAAAATCAAACGATTTAAATCATGTCAACCCTGCCGTTAATATTTTAAACCCTCTTATTTTCAACAGAATTCAGCAGTTCAGGGTGGAGCTTTACTTTATCTTTCCCGCTCCCTGTCCTGATAATTATTCTTTGTATTTTTGGACGCGGGAGTGCATAGCATTCTATAAATGCGATCCTTGATAGTAGAACCTCATTCTGCCTGAGGCCAATCATCCTAAAAACACGAATCATATTGCAATGAAACCATAACTGATATACATGACATTTTATGTTATATTAATTGCTTGATAACTCAAAGTACTAGACAGAATTTAGATTATACTCGTACACTGTAAACAGCCACTTATCGGACAATTTGTGAACCACATCAGTATTTTGGCACTTACTGCGTATTATCAGACAAATTTCCTGTTTGTCAGACAATTTTTGTCCCATCGCACGAACTAATTTACATTACTGCGTTTACTGCCTATCATACTACTTATGATTTTAATACATGCAAGTCTAAGGCATTTCATAAATGATCAATAAGTATTCTACCATCAACCAATAAGCATTATGTAATTTTGAAATTAAGCATATTATCAATCTGAAATAAAAACACATTATAATTCATGAATGCAAAAATAGTCATGTTTGAGATAAATAAGTCAACATGGTTGCTCGAAAGTTATCGTTTATTGAAATGATGTTTATTAACTTAGCTCATGGTAATGAGCTGATTGTGAGTCTTATGACTGCCATAAGACAAGTAGCAACGATGTCATGCGGCTTCTATTTCACCAAAAATCTAGTCTAGTTAAATACCACACTTTCACAAAGATGTATTCACAACTGGTATTACTGGAAAAAAGTTATTTGACAGGAGTATGTAATAAAACTAATTTTTTGCTATGTGACTTAAAGCTCTTCATACGAAACACATACGAATGAGGATGAATTTACATCGGGTCTCGTATATAAAACATACCAACAACTCGTATTTCATTCCAGAAAATAGTGGGCCAGAGTGAATAATATCCATATCCATTGAGAGAGGCCACAAAACCAGGTATTGGCTAAAATCGAAATTTTTATTAGGCAAGGCCTTTCAACCGGCCCAGCCGGTCATCGTCAGGCAAGTGACTCCAGACAACAGACTGGTCACTCACCAACAGTCGCAAAGCACAGCTCACTTGACAGGTTGCAGCATCAAAATTACAGCATAGAAATTGAAGACAGGCTTATGAAAATAGAGACCGTAAACATGAAATAAATGGAAATCATACTACTACAGAGGAGGAGATAAGTAACAAGGCATAGTAAGCAAAAGCAAGAATTGGAAAGAAAGTCAAAGTTACCGAAACCAAATATCACTGATGCGGTGCTTGGTGCGATTAGAGGAAGATAGCGTCTTCGTCCACCATCTTTCTTTCCAATTCTTGCTTTTGCTTACTATGCCTTGTTACTTATCTCCTCCTCTGTAGTAGTATGATTTCCATTTATTTCATGTTTACGGTCTCTATTTTCATAAGCCTGTCTTCAATTTCTATGCTGTAATTTTTGATGCTGCAACCTGTCAAGTGAGCTGTGCTTTGCGACTGTTGGTGAGTGACCAGTCTGTTGTCTGGAGTCACTTGCCTGACGATGACCGGCTGGGCCGGTTGAAAGGCCTTGCCTAATAAAAATTTCGATTTTAGCCAATACCTGGTTTTGTGGCCTCTCTCAATGGATATCGTATTTCATTGTAAAACAACCAATCACAGATAGAATTGTTCGTATCGCTACATGACAATCACATACGAAAGTAAGTGAGGTGTGGTATGAAAAATTCGCAACTCGTGATCGACAATCAGAATTGTATGTGATTTTGGTATATGTTTGTATGTAATTATCGTATCCAGCGACTTACAGTGTACACTAAAATCAATGATGAATAGTGCGAAATACTTCGTCTCAGCTATAATTTTTATTTCATCAAAAGCCTTCGTTGCAGCACCGACATCTCCGACACCATCAACTCCTCATCTTAGAGACTTGTCACGAGGAAAGCCAGTTACAGCCTCCAATCTCATTTTCGGCACACCCGATAATGTCAATGATGGAATCGTTGGAAACAGCAAGTGTGTGAAGTCTGAAGTAAAAAGTCCTGCTCACGACAAAGTTCTAGCAATTACGGTTGACCTTAAAACCACCTACCGCATCAAGTTTGTTACAATTTGGAACACCGCTGGTAAGTCTGATGATGTTCGTGTTTTGTACGTGTGCACGTGTGAGAATTTGTACGGGTTGGCCTTCATTTCTCCTCTTCTTCTGCCTCAGTGGCGGTCCCAAAGGGGCTGTAATGCTGCATCCACCCCGCCGGAAAACTAGCACTTAATGTTCATGCACATGAGATCTCCTTGGAATTTTCTAGATTTTAGCTCAATTGTTTTTCATTTGATTATTAATATTCAAAGTTTCTTACTTAAGATCCTCTACCGAGCCTTGTAGCAAAATTCCTGCAAACTATTCAACGCGGGCTTTATTTTTTCTGTGAATTTAAATGTCGAATCTCGAACTCTAATGTATAGAATAGGTCTCTGAAAGAAATACACACTCTAAACCAGCACCTCCTAAATCACACACTAAAGCAAGACACTTCACAATTCTGTCCCTGAATGCCTTTACCATCAGAGCAATATCTGAAGTATTTAGAATGTCTTCAGTGCTATATGATCTGTTTCTAGGACTATTTCTAGCTATTTGACAACATATCCAATTCAATTTAATAATCCTGTACATCATGATCGCATAATTGCTACAATGCATGATGGTCAAGTGTTATGGTCAAATTCACCCAAGTTCTGGCAAACCGTCGCAAAGAGTAAATTACCTATCTGACAAACCGTCGTAAGTCAATTTTTTTGATTTTTAATTTTATAGCTAATATGATGTAAAATACATTGAAAAACATTCACAATGAATATCAGATATCATAATCTTATGGTTCCACATGTACTCAGGCGCTGCAAACCGTAGTAACGTAAGAAGATTAGAATATCAAAAAATCTTAAAAGTATCCTCCTGATAAATGTCAAATTTGACTTACGACGGTTTGTCATACAGGTAATTTACCCTTTACGACGGTTTGTCAGACAACTAATTTAATCTTTGCAACGGTTTGCCAGAACTTGGGCGAATTGGAATCGAGACGTAGGGCAACATAATTGTAGCGCAACAGACGTTTTTGTGTAAGTTGTCATGCAAAATTGGAAGCTAATATTATTGGTTAATACATCAACAAGTAGTTAACAGTTTCCACATTCACGAAGTATCATTATACAGCTCGCTTATAGGGTTGCACCGGATTTAAAAATTTTGAATTCTAGATACATCAAATCTACACTAAAAGCAAGACTGCTCAGATCCACTGTAGAATGAAAACTATTAATTTTAGGGTCAAACATGTTCAAGCTTCTTAAAATTTAGTCTGATCTGACTGAGTGATCGTGGAATGTCCCACTCAGAGATTCATTATGTTTAAAATTATCCATCAAGTCTGTAAATGCAGCATAAACTTACAAATAGACTGCATTCATGAAATGTGAGAAACACATAGCAACGTATTTGTTGAGAAATTGAGATTAGGGGCCGTATGCGGAGTCATAAAATAATATCAATGTAATCTATATTGTATTCAGGTATAATTAGAATGAATGTTCTATTGAATCTGTGAAATAATTTTTTGATTAGACTGACCTAGTCTAAATGGTATTCAGAGAATGAAATTGGTTTTGATATTAGATAATTCATTCAATCTAAAATTGTTAGACAATTCCAATTGTTAGACATATTCGACTTGTCTAATATTCTATTGGAACATGTAAAGTCAAAAGTCAAAAGTCAAAACTTCACATCGTCGATCGCTTGGCTTGTTCGGAGATATTGGCTGTGACATGATCATTTTGTGCTAGCACAAATATTCAGAGAAAGATCAGATTTCTATGCACGACACTAACAGAATGAAGTACTAGAGTCAGATATCTTTACCTATTGTCTAGGTATTTGACAAGTAAATCAATAGAATCTTCAATAGAAAGTCTTTGGACGGCTGGCGTGATATTGCTGCTTCACTAAGACACTGAACTTCGCTCACCAAAATTAACGGAATAGGGGTTGTTTGATTTATGAAAAAATGGCAACAAAAAATTAAATGATTAGAAAACGGCAACAAAAAGGGCACCAACAAACTAGAAATACAATAAGGATTACTTCTATACCAAGAACTACGAAAAACGATTGCTTAAAACTAATTTAACAAAGAAAATTCGGCAAATGACACGAGCTATTGACAATACGACCGCACGCTAACAATGTATCGGTATTCGGTAGTATTTTTTATTAGTAAACCTTTTCAATGCTTCCAGCTGATGAAGATCATTCAGCAAACTGAAGCTTGTGGTAACCTATCTACGGGCGACTATGAGTCAAGAGAGACTAAGAAATTTGTCTCTTTTGAGCATTGAAAGAGAAGAAGCTGAAAATATCGACATCGACGAAGTTATCACAGAATTCGCCGAAGGAAAGGCCCGAAGAGTTAAATTCTAAGGTTTTGTGCTTAAATTTATTTGAAAGACTAGTAGTTTATAGTGTGACATCCGGCGCGACGCTTCGCTTCGCTTTGCTTCGCTTCGCTTCGCTTGCGCCGGATGTCACACTTTTGCGGGGGTTTTTCAAAATTTTCAAAAAAATCAAAATTTCAAAAATTTAGGTAGATTTCAAATTTCACGTGGCCGAAGGGCGAAAATTTAAGTTGTCTCAAAATATCACGTGGTCTAAGAATTTTGAAAATTTAGGCAGACGAAAATTTAAGTTGTCTCAAAATATCACGTAGTCTCAATATACCAGAAGATTGTATTCAAAATATTTATTCAAAATATTTATTCAAAATATTCATTTAAAAATGGAAGAAACAAAAGTGGAAGGAACCTCAAGAATATATCCTTCGTTATCATATGAACGTAGTTCTACTTTAATGGACATTGAAAAGATTAACATTGAAAAAATGAATAAAGAAAAACACAAAGATAGAGTTAGGTATATGAAAGATAAGGAATCTCAATTATTATTAAGATTAGAGCATTATAAAAAATTAAGAAAGAGATGGTCTAATGCTTTAACAATTGTCATTTCATCTGGCGTTCTTACAATTCCAGTAGTTGCTACTGCTTTAACTCGATACAAAATGAAAACACATTTCCATCTTTGAAATATTTTATTCACATCACAGACAAGTACTATGTACAAGTAGCATGGTTTACAACGAATAAAATATGTTGACTAGAAAATGTGTTATGACATGATACAATTGTTTCTATATGAGTAAAATAAAGTAAGGCTCATAGAACTATAAAACCAATGAGGACAAGTAGCATCGTTTACAACGAATAAAATATGTTGACTAGAAAATGTGTTATGACATGATACAATTGTTTCTGTATGAGTAAAATAAAGTAAGGCTCATAGAACTATAAAACCAATGAGGACAAGTAGCATGGTTTACAACGAATAAAATATGTTGACTAGAAAATGTGTTATGACATGATACAATTGTTTCTGTATGAGTAAAATAAAGTAAGGCTCATAGAACTATAAAACCAATGAGGACAAGTAGCATCGTTTACAACGAATAAAATATGTTGACTAGAAAATGTGTTATGACATGATACAATTGTTTCTATATGAGTAAAATAAAGTAAGGCTCATAGAACTATAAAACCAATGAGGACAAGTAGCATCGTTTACAACGAATAAAATATGTTGACTAGAAAATGTGTTATGACATGATACAATTGTTTCTGTATGAGTAAAATAAAGTAAGGCTCATAGAACTATAAAACCAATGAGGACAAGTAGCATCGTTTACAACGAATAAAATATGTTGACTAGAAAATGTGTTATGACATGATACAATTGTTTCTCGTAAATTGAAATAAGGGAAGGGTCATAGTACTATTATCTATTGGGAGTAGCTTACCGTTTCAATTGATTGAGTTTAAAATTTGATCAAGGGTTGGGCGGTGTCTCCCATGGCGAAGATACGAGTCAATAATAGCGAAGTTCCTTTTGAAAAATGATATAGATTCCGTCGAGTTCTTAATAAACGGAAATCGTAAATATAGTTTATAAAATTTTCTTAAAAAGATGCTATAGCCTCTCGAATAACCTAATTGTTTACAAACATGGCCACTTCCCGGATTGCAGTCAAAGCTCTTCCTTTTATACGCGATAACTTCACAGTATTGTTCACCGAAATGTCTTCTTCTCTTCTTAAATGTGCTAAATAATTAGTTAGCTCTGATGCCAAGATGTCTCTTTGAATTTCTTCTTCAAAATTATAGTTTGAACTGATATTGATGGCGTTATCTTGCAATGTGTCTTCAAATCGATTTATCACTAAAAATTCTCTGAATGTTTTTGATGCGTGGATGTCTTCTTCCTCCCTTGGTTTAAGATATTTCTCCTGAAATTCTGTTAGCATCTCAATACACTTCTTCCGTTGATCTTCGTTCACAATAGTGTCTGAAATTTTTCTTTTCAAATCGGCAAAGGCGATGCTTGAACGTGCCATTTTCGTTAAAACGTAGTGAATTAATTATGATAAAAAATAAAATTGTTGAAAGTCGCTGATGAAATTGACCAAAATAGATAAAGGTCACAGATGATTCGTAAGCAGTCACAGTCTCGTAGAACGCTCGCAGAATGAATAATGCACGCAGTAATACGTGGAATAATGGCAGCAGCTGTTCAAGTGAAAAGTTGAGTTATGCGGGTCACAAAAAATTCTCTCATACTGAATAGCTTAAACTGCTAGCAGCTGTTCATGTTGAGAAATTTGGTAACAGATGTTGCTAATGTCTTAATACAGATCAAACAATCAATATTCTCTTAACAAGAGTTCATAAGAATAAAATGCAACAATGTAACGTTTAAATTTAGATTAAATTAAATCATTTCAAAATCGAATAAGTAGCAAGGAAAGTCATCATTGTGGAACAGTTTTAAATCAATACCCCCTCCCTTCTGTCTAAGTAGTAAAGAAAGACATCATTAGAGACCAGTTTTAAATCAATACCCCCTCCCTTCTGACTAAGTAGCAAGGAAAGTCATCATTGTGGAACAGTTTTAAATCAATACCCCCTCCCTTCTGACTAAGTAGTAAGGAAAGACATCATTAGAGACCAGTTTTAAATCAATACCCCCCCCCAAGTAGTAAGGAAAGTCATCATTATAAAAATGTTTTAAATCAATACCCCCTTCTGACTAAGTAGTAAAGAAAGACATCATTAGAGACCAGTTTTAAATCAATACCCCCCCCCTTCTGACTTCTAGGGGTCTCTTAAGAAATTTTTTTTATTATAAAATGAGCAACATAAATGAGTTTTTTAAATTATATGGAACGCAAACTACGACAAATTTCGACCTAAAGAAAATCGCAAATGAATTAGGAATAAAGAATTTTCATGTTCTAATGAGAAACGAATTACAATTCCTAAAAAATAGGCCATCAGGAACCTTCAGTTCCCGGAACAAAGTTCCATCAATAACTGTAAATTTCATAACGAATCTTCACACTTCAGACCAAAACGGCGTACATTGGTCAGCAGGTATCTTTAGTAAAAACGGAGATAATTATTATTTTGACTCATACGGGCTTCCACCTACAAATGAAGTAAAAGAATTACTTGGAACGGGAACATACAATACGTTTCAAATTCAAACACCAGGCACTACTTATTGTGGACAATTATGTCTTTATGTTTTATTTAAATTACAAAAAGGAGTACCATTTCTAGATATTATGTTAGAGTTAAACAATCTATAACTCAAGCGAAGCTAGCTAAAGCGCCACCTAAAGGTTAAAGCTCTGTTTTCTGTAATTCATTTTGATAAAAACGACCTCTGATATCCTCATTATCTAAATCTTTAATTTCATAAGTAATCGGATAAGTTTTATTTATTTTGCAAACTTCAAATATTTCTTTAGTCCAATAGCCAACAAAGCCTTTTTCAAATTTGTTCTTATATTTAAATATTCTAACTCTATCTCCAATTTTAAATTTCGGCTTAAGTTTCTGCAAATTCGGATTACTCTCATTCAAATTATTATTCTCGAATATTTTCTTTCGTATCAAATCAGGGTCGTCAGAAGCATTCTTTGGAGTTTCTTCAATACCAGAATGAACTTTATTATTGTACTCTTTCACAATTCCTGGTAATATTTTTAACCATTTCTGATTTCCTTGCTGAGTAAATTTCTTGAAAATTTTATTTTTTAACGTCCGATTGAATCTTTCTATCACTATAGCTTTTCCTGCGTTTTCAGTTGAATAAACAGTTTCAAATAGTGGCTGAACGTTTCGGTTATAAAATTCCGACCCTTTATCAACAAACAATTTTTTTGGCTTTCTATTACTTTCTTTAAAGATTTCTTCAAACGCATATTTAACTGAAAGACCACTTTTATTTTTTAAAGGCTTTACCCAAGCATATCGTGTATATAAATCTATAACGGTCAATGCAGATTTGTAGTCCCTTTCATTCGGCATATGAATAAGATCAGCACTCCAAATATCATCTTTATTAAATACTTTTACTTTTAATAAATATTTAGGCTTTCTATATTCTTTATGAATTTCAGATGCATAAACGTCTGAATTATGATTTCGAGCGTTGCTCTCAGACAGCTTTGCTGTCGTTTCATTTAAACCCTGGCCGAATAATATTTTAGCTTGTAAAGCTTTCTTAACAAACATTCTTTCAATTTTTTCTCTAAATGTAGGATTCTGAATACTATCTAATTCTTGAATCATCTTCTTGTCAGCTGCATGTCGAGAACTTAGATCATGATTTCGATAAGCTAAATCATGCCTGTAAGCGGCGGCATCTACTCTATTTATTGGTTCTTCACCTGGTTTCGGATTATTATTCTCATCTAGTCTTATATCTAATCGAGTTCCTGGACCGGTATATGAATGACCAGGAAGATGTTTTTCTTTCGAATATTTACTCCAAATAAATCCAGGAAAGTTTTCTAATGTTTTTTGTATATCACCACCGAAGTGGTGTGGAACTTTGTTCTTGTCACCTCCAATATGCTGACAGTTTGAGTTTTTATTTTTGTTCAATAGATAATTCAATAAATCTAAATTAGAAATTTTTAATTTAATTAAATTTTCGGAATTTTTAGTATTCATTTTAAAAGATAAAAAAAATTAAGAAGATAAAAAAAATTGTTTTACCGAAAAGAACCAAAGGTCCTGAGGTTATTACCGAATCATACTAGGACTTAGATATATTCCAGAACCATCTTTAGTTTCTTTAATTTCAATTAAATCATCAACATTGTGGAGAATGTTTTTAAGAACTCGTTTTCCTTCATCAACTAATTTTAATTTACTAATAAAATTATCTACTACTCCTTCACCCCTAGCAACTTTCTCTAACTCTCTGTTATGACGTTTTTGTTCTTCTAATGCTGCCTTCTCTGATTTATTTTTATTTACTGCTTGGACAATACCAGCTGTCCCACCTGCAACACTTCCTGCTGCAGCTATGCCTCCTATTATTAGTGGAATTAATGGGAGAATACCGCCATTCTTTTCTTCTTGTAATTGAATATTCTCTATCATTGGTTTACTTATGTAATACTTTTTTTTGTTAATCGTAATAGTTTTAGGGGTATTTTTGTCAACAATATTACGTAATTTTAATTCAACAGTTTTATTATTATTACTTTTCGCTTGCGACATTTTTAATAAAAAAATTTTAAGTTATCAAAAATTTTAATCTATTCTAGTTATGAATAAATTATAAGTTAAGAATTTTTTTAATCTATTCTAGTTATGAAAAATTTTAAGTTACCAAAAAATTTTAAGTTATCAAAAATTTTAACCTATTCTAGTTATGAAAAAATTTTAATTAACTTATCGGAGCGAAGCTCCTCTGGCTTTAGCCTATCCTTACCATCTTTCCATTAAGAATTTCAATAGAATATTTTACATCTTCTAGCAATAAACCATAAGCCATCAATGAAGTTGTGGAATCTTTCTTTTCAATATTAATTGTTACATCACAACCATTTTTAATAATATCTTCAGATTGTGCACTTAAATCGAAACAGAAAATTGGATATAAATGTCTCCAATCTCCAGGAGTTAATTGTGGTTCAACTCCAAATTCTGTACAAAGATTTCGATAACAATCATATCCTTCCATAAATTGATTATTGGTATCATCGAATCTTAATGGATCAATTGGATATCGAGTTTGATTTAATGAAACTTGTAAACTTCGAATTGTATTAATATGAAAAATATTATTGTTCTTATCAAAACTTGGAGAATTATTTCTTTGAAATGTTAGTAATAAATATCTTGGGGTATTCGCAGTTCTAGTAAAATGCCAGTTAAATCTTTGTTCGGAAAAAGTTACTGAACTAGCAGTACGCTTTAGAAAATTTACTGGAATTGGTTTGTTAGTATTTAATCTTTTTGCAATAGCTGTTTCAACCTCTAAACTAGGAGTAATATGCGTAATCCACCATTCAAGTCTATCAATTTTTAAATATGCTTTTTTTCCAGTTTTGCCAAAAAAGATTAATTCATTATTTGGCGTACGATGAATTATTAATTTAAATTTAAATTGATATGATATTTTGTCATAATCTAAATATCCGAATAATGGAGACAATGACCAATTTACTGTCTGTTTACTTTTCTTGTTAAATTCACGTCTTTCTTTATATGCATCATTATTTGTTTTATTTAAATGTTTTGCAATATTTTCTACATCTTTCGCAATTCCTGCGGCATCTGTTCCAGCGTGAGTTAAATCATCAACAATTATACCATCATTAGTATCAGGAAACCAACCTTCGATTTCATACTTTTTATTATTTTCACCAATTGTTACAAATCTAAGCATTGTATCAATTACACCTGGGGAATCACTTATTGTTTCTATATTTTGAGTTGCAACATCTAAACGCATTTGTGTAAATAATCTTGGAAAAAAATTATTCTCTAGTGTAATATTATCGGTATCTGGTAATGGTGTTGTAAAATTAGCATCACTATATAAAGAATATTCACAGTGTAAAAATGAATCAGGTAAATATAAATAACTCTGCTGATTATCAACTTCAAAAATTAAATCACCTCCAGTATTTACTCTACTGGAAGATCCGGGATTCATAGCAATTCTTATATAGTCATTCTTTTTTTGATTGTAACTGGTGAACGGAGGATCATCTAATCTAAATTTATTTTCGATAAGCGAAGGCATTTTTATAAGAAATAATTTGACTTTTTGTTTTTCTCACAGACAGAAAAAAAATTTTTACTAAAATATAATTTTAGAATTTTACTAAATATAATTTTAGAATTTTACTAAATATAATTTTAGAATTTTGCTAGACCAGCTCCGCTACAGCTTTGCTGGTTAGACCGAAGGTTGCTGCTCACGCCATTACCTCTTATTTCTTCAATTGTTTTTTCATTATGTTTACTATCACCATCCACAGCTATGTTAGCAATTTTATTTTTTGTTTCATCTGAAAGTTTTTTTAATTTTTTTAGTTCTTCAGAATCATTCCTAAGTTTACGAATAGCTTCTAGTTGTTTTAATTCGTTTTGAGACTTAACAGCATTTGATATTGCACTAGCTGTACTACCTATAGCAGCTGCTCCTTTTGCAGCAGATGTAATCAAATCTTTATTATTTTTAATTAAGTTAACGATACTACCAATACCAGAAAAGATGCCATCTCCTTCTTTTTGGACGGCACCTGCGGTGCCTAGGAACTTTTGTGTTCCGACAGTTTCTACACTATCATAATGGTACACAGGTTTCATAGATGGTTCATGAGCAATTTTATTATTTGATGCAAAATGTTTAAGATTGTGTTTATAAATTATAGGCATTTTTTAGGATTAAATTTGACTTTTGGGAAAAATATCTACGTGTTAAGATTTACGTTTGTGAATGGACAACAACTTCGAGATAACTTTATTAATTGCCTGTTGCACTTTATCTATTGCGTCAAGCAGCGTGTGATGTACTTTAATTTCTCTTCTATTAACTTGCATTTTCTGCTGATTAATCTTCAACGCCGTTTTAAGAGCATTTAACTTAATTTTAAGAACATCTAATTGTCTTTTAACAGCATCTAACTGTTCTTTATTTTCTTTAGAGTTTTCTTGTAAATTTTTCTTTAATTCATTTTCTAAATTGATTTTAAGAGTTTTCATTTTATCAACTTTTTCATTAAGTGAGTTTACTTCATTTATTATTCTATTCATCTTTTTCATTTGTTGAGTAATTTTAGAACTCAATTCATCAACACTTTTTTGGAATGTAGTTTGTAACTGCTTTAAATTTTTTTTAATTCTTTCAGGTAGTTTTTCTATTTCATCTTCTAATTGTTCTTTTAACATTTTTATCTGATGTTTATTTTTAATGACTGCAGATTTTAAATTTATAGAAAGTAATATTAAAATTTTTGATTGTTCAGAAATCTTTTTAAAAAGTTTTGCTATATCTGCTTCTAGCTCTCTATCCTTTTTATCAAGTTTTAATAATTTTTCGTTTAATGATTTGTCATTAAGTTTAAGCAACTTCAATTCGTTCATCAGTGGAACCAAAACATCGTTTATATATTTTTCCTTTAAGTCATTGATTTGTGTATCAACATATTGTTTATTTGTTAACTCTGTATTTTGTTGTGGAAGAATAGAAAGATGCAATGGACCAGATAAAACGTCTCCAGTTTTCATAATATAATTTTCTATCTCTATTTCTAATTCACGATTATTCGGGATATATGCACCTCCACCAACATTTGGTAACATCATTTTTTAACAATAAAAAAATAAAATTTTTTCTAATAAAAATAAAAAAATAAAATTTTTTCTAATAAAAATAAAATTTTTTCTAATAAAAATAAAAAAATGGAAACCCCAAATTTAAAAAAATTATATTCGTCCGCATCATCCTGTTCTTCTTATTCGACGAGATCAACGGGATTTGAAAATAAATGTTTTGATAATAATAATAATAATACTATTACAAATCCATGTATAGATGTTAATATTTTATTTCAATTACAAGCCGAAATATTTAGAGAACAGACTAAAGGTTTACCTTCTATAGAAACCAATTATTGTATTTTTCCAGGTGATCCATTTATTAAATTTATGGAGATTGTTAGTAAATATAATGATGTAGCTTATGTGGAATTAAATAAAGAAAATATGGTTATAATAGGTCATAATAATGTTTATGGATTTATTAGAGCAGTGTTACCAATTAGTAATACTGATTGGATAGAAACTAAAATTATTAATTATATCAATATTAAAGAATTAGTTAAAAAATTAAAATCTTTTTCGAAAGAAAAAATTAGATTATTTGTTGACGAACAAAATCAATATAACATTCACATAGAGAGTAAAAAACATAATGAAGAATTATTATGTCAAGTTTATTATAGAGACACAATTTATAAACAAGAAACATTAGAAATGCCGCAAAGATATGATGATGATACGTATATAGGATTATATTCAAACTTAAATATTAATTTGCTAAAATCTTACATAAATGGCTTAGCTCAACAAGAGAAAATTTATATGTGGACTACGCCTTATACTATTAACAATGACCATAATCATATTCATAATAAACGAACTGAAGGTTCTAGGGCTTTGCCCGATCTTAAAGAATCTTATGATAATAATGATAATAATATAGATGATAATAATGATGATTCTGAAACATCTGAAAATGGTGTAAATGGTAAAAAAGATTATAAAAATATTAGTAATTATAAAAATTTATCTAAATTTCATTTTCTTACAATTGAAAATAATAATGATGGTATAGTTGAAGATACTGTTAGACAACTATGTGTCGGGTCTACAAAATTTAAATTAGGATTTACATCTAATCAATTTAAAATTTTATCATCTTTAACAAAAACTAAAAGTGATTCAGATTATGGTGGTGTTATTAAATTTTCCAAAAGAGATCAAAGACCAATATTTTTCTCTATTATATTATTATCAGATAAAAGATGTAATTTAGAGTTAGATATTCCAATAAGAGAATGGTATCCTATCATGGAAGGGCATCCTATACCAAAAAGTGTAATTTATGATGATGAAGAAACAATTTATGATGATGATGAAGAAACAATTTATGATGATGATGATGATGATGAATCAATAGTTAGTGAAAAAAAATTTAAATTATCTTTTGATAAAACATTATATGATGAAACTTAATAAGATAAAACTTAATAGAAAATACCAAAATATTCGATAAATATATTTTCATATGTAATAAAATTTTTAGATGTAATAAGTTTTTAGATGTAATAAGTTTTTAGATGTCATAAGTTTATAGATGTAATAAATTTTTTAGATGGAATAAGTTTTTAGATGTTATAAATTTTTTAGATGTTATAAATTTTTTAGATGTTATAAATTTTTTAGATGTTATAAATTTTTTAGATGTTATAAAAAAATTATTATTCCCACGTGTCATCATCATCACTTAAATTACTCTCACAGATGATTGTTTGAAATATTTCAGCTTGAATATCTTCTCCGTTATAAGGTAACATAATTTCATTTTCATCAGGTGCTTGACGTTTAAGAATATTTATTTGACCAGAAAATTTTTTTTCTTTAGTATTATTATTTTTATCAGGAATACTAATTCCAGTTTCTAAAGATCTTTTCCATGGTTTATTAACTGTAGTCGATAATGTTTTCCCCGAATATAATTTTAGAAAATCTTCTACTTTTACTTTGTTTTGTGAATAACCTTTGAATGTTTTCTTTTCACTAAGTCTCCCTTGTTCATCTACAGTAATACAGTATTTTATTTTAGGAGCAATAAACATTGCAAAAATAATTCCACCATTTCCATAATCATTTTTTCCTTGACACAATTCCCCACCAACATATCCAGCAGCATCTAATTTATTAAAGAGCTCATTGGAAATATATATTGAATCAGTATCTGTATAATGAATGTATTTTTCTTTGAAACCATTAATTTCTAAAATAAAGTTATTCATGATTCTTCTAGAGTGAGAAAGAATGAAAGAACCTAAGTGTGATGGCATGAATGACGTCTTCCCATCTTTTACAATATTAGTTTTGAGAAATTCATCATCTTCCATTTCTACTTTCGCTAAATATTGTTCATCATTTAATTTTTCATAATCTTTTACTTCTTGAGTGAAATTTTTTCTCAATGTATTCTCATTCCATAAATGATATTTAGTGGTTATATCTTTTTGCACAGTTTTGCCATATAGCGAATTCATCAATAATTTAATTAACTCATCACCTACAGTATTTCCTTCTGTTTTATATCTTTTTCTCAAATTAAAAAGTTTTTCAATATAATTTCGAAATGGTGAAACTTGATAATTTTTTTCATAAATTATACCATCAGTAATATGTAAGATTTTCCCCCCACATCTAACAATTTCTTGTATGTCAACAGAAGTTAATACATCATAACATATACCATTTCTAAACCTGATTACTTTTACATGAGAATTATTATTTTGATTTTTAACTTTATCTTTAATAGGAACTGGTTGGAAAAACATATCATTCGGATATTGAAACACAACAGAGAATATTCCAGTTTTAGGTCTAAATGTTTGAGTATTAAATTTATATACTATTTCCCGCTCTTCTTCTTGACGAAATTTTCTAGCTGATTCAGCTTTAGGGTATTCTGAATTTTCATCATACATAGCTGATGGATATAAAGATGTTGCATCAAAAGCCATTAGAAATTCATTTTTTTGTTCAAGTAGTTGATTTGAAATTTTCTTACAAATTTCAGTTTTATCTCCTAAATCTCGATACTGTTTCATTAAATCTATTAAATTATTTCCCGGGGACAAAGTCCCACCAGCGTAGCGACCAAGGGACAAAGTCCCCCCAGCGCAGCGACCAAGGGACAAAGTCCCCCCAGCGCAGCGACCAGGTAAATACTGTTTTAATATTGGTAACAAGATGCTACAAAATGGCGATATGTATTTTCTTATATTTGCTGAAACTCTTCCACCTTTAACAGATTTTCTAATATAATTTCTAGCCCATAAATCTATATGAGAATGAATATTTATATTGTCATTTTGTACGCTTTTCATCCAACCGTTAAATGTTAAAGCAGAGGATGTCAAATTAGTAGTTATATCTTCACCAACTAAATCTCGCATAACATTATTATATTTGTAGATACAAAAAGCTAAAGAAAGAATATCGTTAACTAAATATGGTCTCCATTCATTTTCTTTTTCTTTATAATTTTCATGTGTTATGTCTCCAATTTCATAATTTAATTTACACACATTCGTAGGAATTTTAAAATTCTCACACCATTTAGAAAGACTTGTTTTTACATGTTGATAACTACATTTCATTATAATAGTTTGAAGTGCTAATTTACCTGAAGGTGAATCTTTTTTCATATTGTTTTTAAATCTAAAAGATTTTTGAATGTATCTACTAACACATTCAGTTGTATAAGGATTTTGTAATGAAGCAGTCAATATTCCTCTTGAAGTTTTAAGAGGCGGTTTAGATAATTTAAAATTAGCTTTTATCGGAAAATAGGAATCAAAACCTGATGAATTGTGTGCTATTAAAGTTACTCTAGAATAATTAAATTTTCCAAGAGTTTTAAAAAATTGATGGATCGGACATACGTCCTCTGGGTTTCCCCGATCGAACATTCATCATCCTCAGTTCTCGTAAATATTTTCACACAATTTTGAAGTTTATTAAATTCTAATTCAGTTAAATTATTATACTCATTAATCTGTTTTTTAAGTTTTTTAATTTCATCTTCATCTTTTGATCGTTTAATTTTAATCATATCACTTAGCAAACGTGTTTCTAATTCTTTCAATCTTTGTTTCGGTAAACAACATATAAATTTATTAAAATTAATAGCTCCTACAGCGTAAGGAATAGGATGAGCTGTTGAACAGTTAGGATCGGGAAAAGTTTCGAGATCCCAAATATATGTTGAACCATAGTCAATTTTTTTCTTTGTTATGATTTTATATGGACGCGTTGTTAGATTTTCATCAGTAACTGTTTTATATATGGGTTTGAAATTATTTTCAATTTCTCTAATAGCTTTTAATTTATGAGATTTATTAATTAAACAATAGTGACCAATTGTTGAACCTGCGTGAAAATAATTGTAATAAACATAATTATGAAACGTTTCAATTCCTCTAGGATTTAAATGACGATTGGCAGGACTATAATATTGAACACATTCTCCAAAATATTTATTGAATTGAGAAAATTTGCAGTTTGACATTACTCCTGTTCTAGATGTGGCTTTCTCTTTATATAAAAAATTATTAAACATTTCTTTCATAATTTCTCCTTGTTCTCCATTAAAACCTCGTAAAACATTATAACATTTAATAAAACAAAAGTCTTCAGAAGGAATATAACAATATTCACCGAAATATTCTTTGATTCTATATTTCATATTAATCCCTGCCCCTCTATGCGATCTTTGTACTAACTTCATTCCAAAATCTTCATATTTAATATTACCTGTAAAAATCCATTCGTTAGCATCGGATTTCTCATCCAGATTCGAAAACCATGTTTCAAATGATTTTTTATTATAGAAGGTTACGTAAAAATTTTGAATTATATTTTCCTGATCTTTAATAACTTTTCCAAGTAAATTAATAATTTTACCATTTGCTAAAAGTTTCCGCATATCATTTACTACATTAATAAAAGATACATTTTCATATTTAATTTCATTTGGATTAAATAAATTACATAAATCATCACCAAGTTCATCCTTAATTCTATCATCAAAAAAGATATCAGTAATAGGGGTTTCTAATATTTCTTTTGTTCCGCGTTTCTGTTTTTTAGTATTACGTCTAATACTACGCCTAGTACGTTTCTGTTTTTTAATACGTTTACTGCGTTTACTATGTTTAATTTGTGCATCAAACTCAGCAATTTGTTTCTTGATTAATTCATCAATCCTAGACGTTTGTCCGAGAGACATTTCACGATTCATATTTTTTAAAAGAAAAAATGAATTTTTACATAGAACCTCGGTTCCGTTTTTGCATATACACAGGAATATGTAATTGATGTAATGTTTCTAATTCATGTGCTGTTAAATGTTCTTTCTTAACCAACCACCATAAATTATTATACGCCAAAAATACTCGGAAACTTCTTAAACAAAGTGGAAAGTCTTTTGTTTTAACACACGGTTGAATACCATGTTTTGTTTTATAATCTGTAACGAGCGCTACGTATTTATGATGATAATAAAATCTAACTTCTTTCTTCGAATTTACAGGATTTGTAGGATGACGATAACCTTTTAAAACTGGTACATGCTCTATCTTATAATCATTCAACATATTTTTTTTTATTTTTATTAACAAAAAATTTATAAGAAAAAATTGTTCGGTCACTCCGTTCGGTCACTCCGTTCGATCACTCCTCGAAAATATTTTCTATAACTCTTTCATGAATTTTTTTATCAATATTAATTGTAATAAATCCATAATCTTTTGACCAAGCATTGTTACACGATTGTTTAAATTCATCTTTATTTCTTACACATAAATCTCTTAACAAATCACTTAAGTTTCTTGCATTTATTTCAAATAGTATAAATATATTTGCATTCTTTCTAATAACACTTCCGTCTAATGAATACATACTTTGTGTTAAATAAAATACACTACAGTTATTATGTCTACCTCTTGTGAAATAATTTCTCTGAACTGACTGATTTCTATCATTAACACAATCATCAAAAATTACACAATGTTTCATTGTTTTATCTAGTTTACTAGGATCTTGCATATTACCACTATCATCTATTAATTGTATTTTTATATGCTTATTTTTATTAGATTCTACTAACTGATTATTTTTTGTTGCTTCTTCACACCACGAACTTATTTCTTCTTCATCTTCAGATTTTTCATATTCTTTGAATAATGAAGCAATTGCAGTTTTTTTAAGATTATTTTCAAATCCATATTTTAAAAATTGATAGACGGGTTGTTCTGCTGTTGTTGTATTAATTATAAGATTGTTATAATCCAAAAAATTTGGAGTCGTTAAAATTTTAAATAATAGATATGTTTTTCCACATCCTGATCTTCCACAAATAACTGACAAAACTTTATTAGATAAATTTGGATGATGATTAAATTTAAGTTTTTTTTTATTTAATGGAGGTAGTTCACTCATTTTTTAATAAAAAAAATTATCTTTATTTTTTTATTTTTTGTTTCTAAAGAAGAAGAAAATTAAACTTCTCTAGCTTCGCGTGGGAGTTTATACCTCTCGAACGGGAGTTTATACCTCTCGAACGGGAGTTTATACCTCTCGAACGGGAGTTTATACCTCCCGAACCAAAAGATCTATCATAATCTCTTCACCTCCAAAATTTATTTCTTGTCCTTTTTCATCAGTGATTCTAATGTTAATGTTGTTAATAGTTTTTCTTGTAATAGGAAAATATATTAATGTTTGTGGAAATACATTTAATCTATAACCAATGGGTACAGTAAAAGCTGGAAAACTGAATATTAAATTTGACAATTTACCATTTATATATCCTCCTTCAATAATGTCACAATGTACAACAATTGAATTTATTTCAGTTATTTTTGGAATCTTCTCACCTAAATGATAACCTTGACTATAGGTTTGTTTATTAAATCCTAATAGCTTTGACAATGATCTATCATGATTAAAATCAACTTGATGATTTTCGTCTAAAGTAAGAGAAAATTTATTAACTGCCGGTTCAACTGCAAAATGTAATTGTTTCTTATCTTTAAATGGTATACCTAAATGTCTCTTAATTTCATTTGATATTGTTTCAACTTCGTAAGAACCAGGAAGAAAAGTTAATATTTTCCATGTTTTGCCTTTATCAGTAGAATATCTAAATTGATCATTCACATCTTTGATAACGTTTTGAATAGTGTTAAATGTGGAGAAACTAGTCAATGCAATTTGATAATTTTTATTTTGTTCCAAATGTAGAATGGGTTCTAAATTACAAGTGTGTGATGAAGTAGTTGTTATAATTTTTAACGTCGTACTAAATTTTGATGAACCCAAAATCTCTGTCAAATTTTCTAAATGATTATTAATTTTGTCTAAATCTGCTGAACACATTTTTTAGTTAAAATTTTAAATAAATATTTTTTTATGAAATATTTTTTTTTATAAAAAATTAAAAACAACAACATATTTCAGCTACGGGCGAAGCCCTTAAAGACATCAGAGATGACCGGTTATACTTTTATAATCCTCTTCATTTAGAATCTTCTTTTCTAACAGTCTTTTCAATATAGCATGAATTTCATTGAAACTAGAATTATGTCCTTCTTTTATTGCAGATATTAAAATATTTAATCTATTTAGTAATTCTTGTGGATCATCTGGTAAAAATATGGTTGTTTCTGTTTTCTGTTTTTTTGTTTTCTGTTTTTCAGATAAACCTTTCCCTACTTTAACTCCCGTTGATAATAAATTTTCTAATTGTTTATAACGTCTAAGAGATTTTACTGCACCAACTCTGTCTAACATAGCTTTATATTTTATGAGATCTTCTACAGCATAATTATTTAAATCTGCTCCTCTTAAAAGATTAACAAAATTTCTATCTAAATTAAAAGGAGATTTATCTGGTGAAAAAATTATACCTCGAAAAGGTTGTGGAAATATTTCTTTTTGTCCGAGATAAAATCTAGGTATTGTTTTTCCATCTATAAATGAGATAGAATGTTCAAATTGCATAGATTTTGGTAATTTCTTATTAATGTTTGATTCTAGTAATCCATAGTCATCTAATACAGTTTTGTGCTCTGGATCTGTTATATCAATTTGTTTATCATTATTTGTACTTTCTTTTTCAAGAGTTTTAAATGGTTTCATAGTTTTCTCAAAATCAGTTTTTACTTGCTCGGTTTGCTGCATTTTTTCAAACATATCAGATTGAATACCAGCTTTTATCATTCTATGTTGAAGATGATTTTCTTTCATAATATTTCTTTGTTTTATTAACTCTTCTAATTGTTTTATTCTTTTAAAATTATCAGCTCTAATTTTATCCATTTTTAAAATATAATATTTGAATTTTGTGGTAACATTGGAATACAGCAAAAACATTTTACTGAACAAATTATTTTTTTATTGCTTTGTTGTTTGACATCTTTTCGTTTAAAATTTTCTCGTATTAAGTTTTGTTTAATAAAGTTTTGTCTAATAAAGTTTTTAGCTCTTCTAAAAAAATTTTATCATTTTCTTCATTAAAAATTTTATCATCAATAAAAGTTTTACCATCACTAGAAATTTTACCATCCTTTTTATTTTTATCATTAACTTTTTCTGTCTGTGATTGAAATGATATTTGATTTACTTCATTAGCTATTTGATCAAATTTTTCAATCTCATCTAACGTAATAACATTATCATCACATACTCTTTGAAAGTAGTAGTGTAGTTTATCATAGACTTCTTTAATATGTAAATGCTTAGTTTTTAATGATTTTCGTTTCTTAGTTATTAAAGATTTATCTAACATTGTAACAAGTGAAGTTGCAAAAACACCCGTACCTGTTAAAGCTGTAGCAACTACTGGAATTACTAAAACACCAGAAGATATAACAATTGTCAAAGCACCTAAACTTATTGTTAAGAATATGCCAATTCCTTGTGTTACATTCTTAACTTTGGTCCATCTCTTTCTTAACTTTTTATAATGCTCTAATCTTAATAATAATTGAGATTCCTTATCTTTCATATACCTAACTCTATCTTTGTGTTTTTCTTTATTCATTTTTTCAATGTTCATTTTTTCAATGTTCATTTTTTCAATGTCCATTAAAGTAGAACTACGTTCATATGATAACGAAGGATATATTCTTGAGGTTCCTTCCACTTTTGTTTCATCCACTTTTGTTTCTTCCATTTTTAAATGAATATTTTGAATAAATATTTTGAATAAATATTTTGAATACAATCTTCTGGTATATTGAGACTACGTGATATTTTGAGACAACTTAAATTTTCGTCTGCCTAAATTTTCAAAATTCTTAGACCACGTGATATTTTGAGACAACTTAAATTTTCGCCCTTCGGCCACGTGAAATTTGAAATCTACCTAAATTTTTGAAATTTTGATTTTTTTGAAAATTTTGAAAAACCCCCGCAAAAGTGTGACATCCGGCGCAAGCGAAGCGAAGCAAAGCGAAGCGAAGCGTCGCGCCGGATGTCACACTATAAACTACTAAGACTACACTAACAGAGTCATAAACACCGAAACAAAACTAAAATGTAAAGCATAAATAATAAAAGTTATTTTAAATTAAATGTTACTTTGAGTATTTTTGCTTTCGCAGTCATTCATTAATCAGTGTAATTTTGAATAGTCAGGGAATCAAGAAAAATAAATGTTCGTCTTCCTGTACATTAATCGTCGATAGACCGGCATCATCAGACCGGCCGGTCATGCATCAGACATTATATCGGCAAGACCGCAGTATCCCTACTGGATCAGAAAGTGAAAATTTGAGGGCCTTTTATTTCTTATTCTCTAAAAGGAGAAGAAATAAAGTTTCTACCTGCCGGTCTATGTTGACACAGTCCGGTCATCGGTTCGATCTGGAATGTTTCAGACCTGCTACATCTTCATGTTATGAACGCGTCGGTTATAGCGCTCATCAGGGACCGTTTCATGCCACATGTCATTGGTAAATTCGTCTTCCTTCGAACATATGACTTCATTCTAAAAGGATGTATCCTAATGTATTGTAGGCCTAATGCAATACAATTGAATGTGCCTAAAGAGGTAATGCAAATGCAGCCTGTAGCATACAAGAACATGAACAATGCGTGAAGTAGGGCCGTCGTGCGTTTCTCACATGTAGGTTCAATTCATCGTACCACAAAGACATGGAAAAGGTTCGACATATCAGTTATGCCGAACGTTGAAACGTCTTAACATCTCTTATTGAGAGGTCCAAGTGAAACATCAACGATTATCGAATTATAATTAAGTTACTCAATGTGTCTTACCTTGTGTTGAAAGACGCTATTTGACAGATACAATCACACTCAAATTGAAGCAGTGCCATACAATTTATCATTGCCGTTATTTGCTTAATTTGAGCTAAATTGCTGCATGCAATCCTTTCAACAGATTTAAAACAATGAAAAAGCAGTCGACACCGACTGCCAAATCCGGGTCAGTTCCAATACTGGTACTTGTTCAGAGGCTATATACAGATTGTCATAAAGCTAGTTGTCTAAAGACTAGACTGCTTTAGAAGTAGCTTAAATAGCACATGTCAGTACAAATGTAATCCATTTGATATCTTCAACTTGTAGCATCATATTAGCCCTCGAATTAATTTCATTGTACAACTTAAAGAATTTTGTTGCAGGAATTCACTTTTCCCATGCATCCATAGCATGCAGTGGGAATTAATGATAAATTACACATTTTCTTAATCAATTTTGCAATAATGAGAATAAAGTTAATGACTTACTTTATAAATCAGTGTTTCTGTAGGAATTCTGTTATTAATTAGCAAATGAAAGAAAAGTGTTTGGTTTATTTGTGCATTAGTGTAGCTGAATCTTAATAAAAGTGCATAATACATCGTATATTATCAAACTCCCTTCCTATCTCCACTATGTTGAACTATGCGTTCTACATTTTCTAATGTAGAACGGAATTTCTATGAATCAAAATACATGTAATCCAATGGGCTACCGTGCTACATTTTTTTACCCTACAATGCACCCAAATTGCAAGTAAGCTTAGATGATATCTTGGGTATAGATAATAAGGCTACACCTCATGCAAATGTCAGTTAAATATCGGTTCACTTGAAATTCAAATGAAGGAAATGCACATAGAAGTAGATAATAGTACTTTCTATGGTATTGTTAATTTCTATGGAAATGCATGACATCAATATTGGATAGGCTATCTACTAGGACTTTGGATGCCATGGAAAGCCAACCACGTTTGTGTTCTTAGCAGTGTCTATATCGTCACTGGTCCATAGAGTTCATTGACATTTCTTGATCGTTTGATAATTGTGATATAACTACTCCATCTGTACTACCATAGAAAGATGTAGCACTCGGCTTCGCCTCGTGCTACATTTTCTGTGGTAGTACAGATGTCGTAGTTATATCACTATAATCTGTCTGTTATGAGCACATGTCATAAAAATTTCATCAGTCACTTCATGAGGAAGAAATTGAAAATTGTCTTATGTCTCAAGTGATGTATTTGCTTTGAAATGTCTCATGCTAATGGCGATCCAGAATAGTTATTTACTCAGCTAGTAAGTTGCTACTCAACCATTTAAATCTAACAAGTTGGAAAGCTCTCATGAAGCAATCTTATGCACGAATCGCGTAGAGAATTTTATCTAATCAAGTTTAGCCGGCAATTAGATAAGGGTTTTGAACTATGTTACCAGGCGAAGCACATGAAGATTTCATTGACTCTGTTTGAGCATGGATAGCTAGACAGGTTTACTATAACATCATATAATAGCAAAAGCAAGAACACTTTTCAGTGTGCACTCCGTGTTTTTATTTGGTCAAGCAGTCAAATAATAAAATCAAATCAAAATTACAGGAATTTTCGGCCTCTTGGCCCTTGTCAACTGTTGATGTTTGCATCACCCTTACGTGCATATCCAACCATTAAATAAGGCCATCACTGGTCATAGATCAGCAGTGAACATGGCTAACAAGAGGGTATGACGTCATTTCTTGTTTCCTATTAATCTTAGGTTTTAGACTGTCAATATATTTACATTCATCGATAGTAGTATCACGAGAATTAGTTTTCTTTGATAGAATCTCAATTTTAAAATTATCAATGCTGGTATTATTTCCATGCAACAACGTATGCAGCGCTAGCGTATTATTTTCGTTTATTTTATTTATAGCGCTTTTGTGTTCATGGTGGTGAATTTTAAACTGACGAGATGTTTTACCTATATAAAACTGGTTGCAAATCGTACAAGTATACTTGTATACTACATAGCGATCAGTACAAGTATACTTGTTGCCGATCTGTTTGCAAATATTGCACGTACAAGTGTTTTTTATTTTTGATTTATTCCTCATAAAGTTTTCCAGAGACTTGTTAGGTTTGCTCACTAGGTTGCTGTCCAACCTTTGTTTGCGTAAAAGTTTTCGAATTTTTTTACCACAGCCGTCACTGATGAAGGGCAGAATCAAATTTGGATACTTCTTGTTTTGAGAACGCTTCTGTTTGGTATGTTTTTTAATCCTGCAGTCCTTGTCGTTATATCCATTGTTTTTTAATTGCTTTACAAATGCCTTTTGGGACTTTTCAAACTTTTCATTAATTGATTCTGCCCATCATCAGTGACGGATGTGATAAAAAATTTCGAAAACTTTTGCGCAAACATAAAACCGCGCGGGCAATAATCTGCTTTGCAGGTCAAACACGGCGATAGGATATCTACAAAACATGCACGAAGACAAGTAAAAGTATTTGTATAACCGACTGCAGTTACACCTGAAATATGAACGCATGTGAAATGAATTGTAAAAGATATCGTAACAGAGCAGAAAGTTGCATTTTTGCACCATAGCGATTTGCCCCATGAACTTCAACCTTAATACCCTAGCGCAGCGTATTTTGACCGTGGAATGCATGATATTTTTTTCTCCGTTTCTGCATAACGTGGGTCTCTGAGACCCAAACCCAATTTAGGGCATCTTAGTTGTTTCAATGCATATGATAATTTTTATTCACGAAGCCTGATGATGTATATAGCAAAATCAGCAATGGAATAAACTGATCAGTGGTATAATTAAATACAAGGTGTTTCAAAAGTAGGCTAACAGTTGATTTTGCCCTAGGAAATCTATGTTGACCGTTCTATTGGCGATTTACACCTGAATCAGTCGATGGATATCCATGATCAGTCCAACATGAGCCATAGACTTCGAAGTAATTGCTACTATCATTTAGAAGTCTATGCAGTAGCATTCCATTGGCAAAGGAATTTTGAAATCTATCATGGACAAGATATAGCACCAATCTGACATTACGTACATGGATATGTTCAATTAATTTGATTTGAATCAAACACTGTTAGTTTGACTTGAAGTGAATTAAACAAGCTTGAAGCTTTTTTGAATTTGCTGCTTCTGTCATGTCAGGTCATCTAAAAGATGATCAGAGAAAATGGATTTTGAAATCCTTTTGGAAAAACAAGAATGCTGAAAAGGTGCGAATGGAATGGAGAGATGCCTTTCACAGCAATCCTCCATCAAGATTTGCTATTTATCGCATTCGAGATAAATTTGAAAAGACCGGTTCGATAGAGAATGCACCGAAGTCAGGACGCCCTCGATCAGTTTCAATAACATCAAACGAGGAGCTAGTGGCCCAAACATTTGTTCAAAGTCCGAAGAAGTCAACAAGAAGAGCCTCATTGGAGTTGGACATTTCTCTAAGCTCTACTTGGAGACTGATGAGGAAAGTTGAGTTGAAACCATACCGACCCAGACTGTTGCAGCACCTTCTACCGGATGATGCTGAACGACGCTTGCAGTTTGCTGTGCTCATGTTGTCGGAAATTCGGGAGAACCCAGATTTGCTTGACAAGATAGTTTGGTCTGACGAAGCCAGTTTCAAACTATCAGGTCACGTAAATAGACATAACTGTGTCTACTGGTTCCCTGAAAATCCGCACATGGTATCAACAAATGAGCTGAACCAGCCTGGCTTAACCGTCTGGGCCGGTATGTCAAGCAACGGTGTGATTGGGCCAGTTTTTTTTTGAAAGAACTGTGACGGCTGAGGTGTACCTTCAAATGCTCCAATCCTTTGCGATTCCTGAGATGCAGTCATTGAACAACTTCAATGAGCTGTACTTTCAGCAGGATGGTGCACCAGCGCATTTTGCAGTGAGTGTCAGAAGCTATCTGAATGACACTTTTCCAGGAAAGTGGATCGGGAGATGTGGTAGCATCCTTTGGCCTCCTCGCTCTCCCGATCTAACTCCGATGGACTTTTTCTTTTGGGGCGTTGTAAAGGAGAAAGTGTACGGACGAAAACCTCACACACTTTCTCAACTCCGCTCCTACATCACAGATGCCTGTCAAGAGATCAGTGATGACAGGAACTTATGCAGAACTGTGTGCCACAGTGTGGCCGAAAGACTACAAGAATGTGCCGATGTCCATGGTGGACATTTTGAGCATTTGCGTTCGTGAATTTTTGCAACTTTAAGTTGATTAATTTTTTGATATGTTGAATAGGCCTTGGTTATTCATTTGTTCATTTTTTTGTTAGGAAACCAAGCAAACAAAATGGTAGTTGTTTTAATGTTAATACCTTTATTAATTTCAGCCTCCTCTAGGCCATCGTCAGAAGCTTCTGACGATGGTCTAAGAGGAGGCTGGAATTAACAAAGGTGAAGGACATTTGGATGTCAGCTGTTCTTCCTTCTTCGCCTCCCTGTCTTGTGTTGACGACAGAGTCTTCGTGCACCAGGCTGAGGGGCGCGGAGGACATTCGAATGTCAGCTGTTCTTCCTTCTCCGCAGTAACACTGAAACAACTACTATCTTGTTTACATGGTTTCCTAATAATTTTTTTTTTGATAGATGTTGGATAGTTATTCGACTTCTCATGATCGGTATAGATTCAAATTGGGTTGTAGTGAAATATGTAGGCATGAAAACACTGGAGATCATGAGATATTTTAATATGATTTACGCGATGTCAAAGAGTATTGAATTTTTGCCCCTTACGAATACAAGGCATATTAGCTATCTGTGGCATCGTGAAAAAGATTATTATGACATAGCTTATTAATCTATAGCATTAAGACATAGCTTTTCAAGGCCAATTTCTACTGTTAGCCTACTTTTGAAACACCTTGTATATACTACATGCATCTACAGTATACACGTACGCGTAAACAAACAAACTGATTATATTTAGAAATTTTGCATTAAAGATCGAATATAGTGTATTTATACACTGTACTTGTATACAAAAATTAAACGCTCAGCAGGAATCACATTTGAAATGGCAATGTTGCAGACACAAGGGAATCTTGCAGATACAACAGGAGTATTTGGTTTTTCGGTCAACGTTTGCTTTCCAACATTCAGAGCATCTGACTCGCCTAGCGGAAGAGAGAGCTACAGCAGTATTCGACTCCATGCTGATCTGTCTCGGCATTTGTCGTCTAGAATTTCTGTAATCAGCTGAAAGATTAGTTCCCAATGCAATCAGAAATAGCGTGCGTCGATGACTTTTCTTCTCTTCAAACTCTGGAAATACCTCATTATAAAAAACGAAAGCATTCAAACAGGCAATATCGAGCAAATTGCAGAAAATTGTGACATGCCATCTTTTTGACTTGCATTTCACTGAGTAATTTCCAACCATCCTGTCCATCACATCCACTCCGCTCTTCGTTTGGTTATAATTGTGGATAACTCTCGGATGTGATTCTTGAATTGATAAAGACTTGGAATCTGATGACAAGACTATCACAACCTTGTTTCTTTTCGCCTTGTAGGAAACCAGTTGAATTGAATTTCTGTCTTTTGTAGTACACAAAAATTTACTTGAGTAGAGTTCTCTATCTTGGTGATTCCTCACTAATTTCGGTATTTTTCTTTTCCATGTCTTTATGGTGCCCAGTAATGTGAGATCACGCTTCATCAATTCTCTACACCGTAAACCGTTGACTGACAATTGACAGACATTTATCCTACAAAATCTATTTTGTCGGTCATTGTTAGTTCTTGCAGAATGATTGACACCGAACACCTACAATATCTGACAAAAAGCGACAAAATGAATAGCAATGAACTTTATCAAAAATGTAGGTGATTAATTAAATTAATAAATAATAGATTAATAAATAGTTATAATAAATCAAGTAGGTCAAATAAATCAAATAGTCATAATAATTGATAAATTAATAAATAGTCAAAATAAATCATGGGTTTTCCACACAATAATACAGATTGCCCAAAAGTCAAGCAATCACTAATCGAAAAAATCAATCAATATTCAAAAGTTGTTGTTTAGTTAATTTGCATACAAAGCATCTGTTTCGATGTCGGTGGAGAACCTACAATTTGGTCGGATATCGCAGGATATTGGAGATGACAATCGTCGGTTGATTTTGTCAGTAATTTTGTAGGATAATTGTCGGTCTACGGTAGTGCAGCTAAAGAGACACCTGCAAAAAATTCTGTTTTGACATTCCTTCCTGGTGGGACGGATTGAGTAGCTTGCAACACAGCATGTTCTTCCAAACTGCGATCTCCACGATTATTGACTGAGTCCTTTCCGGCATGCATAGTCACATACGAAACATAACAAGTTTCAGAATCAGCGAGAATTCAGAATTTGAGTTCATACTTTGCCGATTTGCTTGGCATGTACTGAATGTATTGGCACCGACCTTTGAATGGATATCATTCTTCATCCACGGTTACGCATTCTCCATGGTTGTAACATTTTTGGTTGTTCATGACGGTACCATCGATGAGCAAGCGAGCAGCTGCGAGTCGATCATTCCTCAATCTTGTCATTCTTGTAGTTCTGTTGTCGAATCCATGGAGTAAGTATATTTGGTCACTTTAAACCAGCACCTCCTAAATCACACACTAAAGCGAGACACTATTCGTAACTAATAAAAAAATCCTAAAGCAAAGCGTTTTAGGAGACTAGCGCACTAGTGTTATTGTTCTCTTTAGTATGTAAGCATTCTATTTCACGCAACCTCCTAAAATTCTAGTGTGTCGCGCTTTAGGATGCAGATTTCTTCGATTTTAGGAGGTGACAGTTTACAGCTATAGCTACAGCTTACAGCTATAGCTATAGCTTACAGCTATAGCTATAGAGTGGCAACTCCGCATTTATTAAATCCCAATGTGTATACATTTTTGGTTTTATTAGATGAACTCGAGGGAGATATAGTTGGCATAATTGTCACCAAATGTGAGATATTTAAATTTTTGCAGTTTTGAAGAAATTGGCAAGGAATTGAGTGATCATGATAGTAATGCAGAAGAATGATTGTATTTTACAGATTCTCAGTTTCATGACAGCCTTGGAGAGGTGATGTTTGTTAGATTATCAATACGATGGGTTCCTATTACTTTCATACTCAACCTCAAGAGTATTTTCTAAGCGTGATCATATCACAGGCAGCCGACCAGTGGCAGAGCAACATCACATAATCAAAGACAGTGATTTTAAATAACTTTGAAAGATGTAAATGGGTCCACATCATCATTCAGATTGAAGAAATGAAATATGAATTTAGTGATCTAATCATAAAATCATACTTTTCATACAAAAATGTTCACTGCATACACTACCAGTATATCCCTACTCTATGGTCGAATCGCAACATTCTTCGAATTTCTTCGAAGTGATTGATTGACAGAGTGGACCTGTCTCTTGATTCCATAACTCGCGCAAATCTTCATTCCGGCTTTTGAAAACACGTAGATTGCATAAATCAATGTACGCATCCATTTCCATCGATGAAATAGCTTTCCAATCATCTCCTTTCACCCATCGATCTTCACGGTTTGTTTCAATAATAATGGTGGATAGCATATCTTGATCGAAAATAACGTTGGATGCAGATACATGTTCTTGGATTCTCTGGGATGTGAAAGCAGTAATTCCTGGTCGCATTTGCAGAACATTTCCTGCATGCATTCCTCCAGTAGATGTGTTCATCTGTCCAAATTCACCCGAGGGCGAAATAAAAGTCCTTGTAATTCATTCGCATATTCGTCATCTCCATCTTCGTTTTCTCCTTCTTCACCTTCATCATCAGCAATTGGATATTCTTTTTTGATGTCTGATACATTCTCCATTTCTCCATCATCTTCACCGCTTTCACGGCCAAATTGAATCTACACAGCAGCGCTTTCAGCGGTGTATCGTCTATTCATAACGAGACAGAAAGGAAATGAATTTACAGAACGAATTTCATGAGTTATGATTCTACTGTCACGGGCGACAAATAAGACTTTTTCCTCAGAATGACGTATCAGAATCTGTCAGCCAGTTAGCACATTGCTTGTTTGTTATCGAGACATCTCAGGAAGCCGTAGCAATCGATGTCACACACACATACACACGATTCAGCTTACAGCTATTGAAAAGACAGTAAATATCAAGTTACTGGAATACCGAGTAATTGCTTTTGTAGACGCCAACAGCCTGTCGTTGAGTCATAGGATACTCATCAGCAAGGATTGTAGCCAATTAATTTTTTACATTCCCTGAGATGAGTGAGTATGCGGTACACTGTAAACTGTAGGGCACTAATTTAGGCACGAAGCCGAAATTTCATGCCAGTTTGCGCCTAGTTAGTGCCTTTCTAGTGCCTCGAGGCATCAGTAGGCGCCACTACGCACTAATAGGCACCAAAGCAAATATTTGTTTATCTAATGAAATCGAAGGGAAAATCAATGGGCACGAACTCGGCACTATGAACTTCGTGCCTACTCGAGCCTTGTGTTGGTTAGAATTGATGCCTAAATTTCGTGCCCTACAGTTTACAGTGTACTTGCATTTCCCCTCACCCTCCCACATTTTTCAAGTTTTCCAAAATCATCAAATTTCGCCAAACTTAGTCACATTTGGTTTAGACCTTGGGAGAAGGCTTACTTGAACCTTGGGATGAAGGATTAGTCCTATTACTCAGTTGGAATACAAGGTACAGCTGTGATCATGAACTTCATGTGATTGTTGTCTAATTCTGAGGCTGTCAATGTTCTACAAGTCAGATAAGAAGAGTTTTACACACTCAACGCTTTGTGACGTTACTGAGACTGCTCGTAGGAGCAAGAGAAGATCGTTGACGATGCAACACTTCCGGGTGTCAATAACAGAAATGTTGGGGGAAAGAATAGAAGTACCGAGAATGCTTTCAATAATTTTGTAAATGTTTGATATTCGTGTGATTACAGTAATGAATATTGAATTACATGTAATGACGATTGTATGGGTTTGGGTCTCTCAGACCCATTCATGCAGTAACAGAGACATGCCTGAAAAACAACTTTCTACTTGAATAAATCCATTAACTCATAGATAGTTGGAAAGGTATAGCTAAGTGAGATGAAATTATGAAATTAGAAAGTATTCGATAAAATACTATAGAAGTAGCGTACATTTACATCTCGTGTTGGGTCTCACAGACCCAATCATGCAGTCTAGGGTTAAAATATAGGTACATATCAAACTCTACTAGGTCGAATTGCAGCACATAAACATGATGCGTATGAATGGCATGCTTTGCCATGAAACCCTATGCACTATATCTGCGTTCAATGTGATCATGCCTTTAATGGTATTATAATTGATTGGTATTTCCGTTACAACATAATTGAAGAAATTTTTTCCCTACTTTGCTTTTGCAGCCTGTGCTACGTTTTTCACAATTATCGGTGGTCACTGTGATGCAAATGTCACTACATGCAAATGAAGAGTACTTTTGCATGCCATGAATTTGATTAACTACCGACTAAATATAAAACTATTATTGCACCTTGTATAGTATTATCAATAAATTCATGTTGTTTTTAACAGTTTGCGAATTCTGGATGATTGTATAACAACATTTCCCGATGTAAATCAGTATTTACTTGTAACTTAGCGATGCTGTTAACCATTTGTAGCAAGTGTCATACAGTGCCCGATAATGGTCTCTGAAAAAGGAAAAAAGGAGAGTATAATACTTCGAGGAAAAACATAAGTAGCTGCAGTTGAGGCAATTGTTTTCATGACTAGAGGCAACATCTGACTCAGGCAACATTATAGAGAATCTTGGCAAGTCTAAGTCTGACATTCCTGTCCAGTCATTTCTGCATTCTTTATCAACTTCATTGATCTATTATTTAACAACTTTTTGAGTGCAGCCATATTTTGAAAAGCTACCGGTGTGGGGCACATTGAACCAACTAAGATCGGGTACTTTGAAAATGGTTCATATTGCCCCACGTCGATGCATCATTTTTTTTTCTTTTATGGAGTATGATTGAACGAAGTGATTTGTAAGTTCTGACATGTGATTATGCCACAAATTGGTCTGCAGCGCTATAAAATTGACTATTTAGATATATTCGAGCAGTTACGGTATTCGTTTTTGTGCGCTGTAACTCTTTTCGCGAGCAAAGAAAGCATCAGAGCAACATGGCAAAGAGTTAATATTGAAAAAATGAATTAACAAATTGATGTAAATCAGTAATCTCAACCCAAATCCCTTTCCTTGGTGGTCAAACAAATTGAATTGTACACTGTACATCGCTCAATACCAATCACATACGATAATAATACCAAGATATTTTTTGGTATATTTCTGTATCTATTTGCATGTTTTTCGTATGTTATTTCAAGTGTGGTATGCTTACATATTAATGCCATACCAGCACAATGTAAAAGTAAAGCATCAATGATGTCTAAAGTATGTTGATTTAAGGCCTTTTGTCAATAATATTCACACTAATGTTACTACTGTTCTGTAAGTAGTAAGATAATGATATTGAAGAGTCAAACTTACTGAATTCGATTTTAATACATGTAAGTCTAAGGTATTTCATAAATAATCAATGAGTATTCAACTATCAACGTTTATGCATTATGTAATTTTGAAATCAGACTTATTATCAATCCGAAATAAAAACACATTATAATTCATGAAAGCAAATATAGTTTTGTTTGAGATATATAAGTCAACATGGTAGCTTGAAAGTTAACGTTTTATTGAAATGATGTTTATCAACTTTGTTCATGGAGTTGAGCTAATTATGAGTCGTGTAAATATTATTAGTCAAGTGGAAACGATGACAGATGGCATTTATTTCATAGTAAATCGAGTCTAGAGCAAATACTCCAAATACCCCGCTATTCATAAGACTATATATGACTGATATTACTGACAGAAGCTATTTGAAAGTAGTATGTAATATATATAATTTTTTGATAGATGGCTTAAAACTCTTCCTTCATACGAAAGGTATACGAATGAGAACGAAGATGCATAGGGTCTCGTAAATAAAACATATAGCAACAACTCGTATTTCATCGCAAAACAGCCAATCACAGATAGAATGGTTCGTACCACAAAATCACATAATCAAAGACAATGACTTCATTTAACATTGAAATATGTATAATGGGTCCACATCACTATTCAGATTCTAGAAATGAAACATGAATTTAGTGAATCATAAATGCCGGTGAAAATTGAATTAAAAACTTGAAATTCCAGCCAAGAAAGCACGAATACTATGGTGACTTTTTCATGAAGACTTTCATTATTATACATTTATTAAAATTCCCTTGATAATCAGCTGGATTTCCGCTTAGTTAGTATGTTTCTTATCAAATATTCATTCCTTTTGATATCCAACTTGTTTCATACTACTTATATAGGAGAGTCATTTCGGTAGTATATAAATTGTCAAATTTTGACTTTTTCCAAAAGGGCTCAAATAATCTTTTGCACCACGGGAACGTAATCTCCGCAAAAAAACTGAATCTTTTGATGTAAAAATTTTCACGGGATATACTTTTTATATAGATATAGATATTTTTTTGAGTCGGCACTCTACCTATATATCCCTACTCTGTCCATGAATTAAGTATAGCAATGACGCATTCAAGCACGCATTTTTGAAGTTTTTCATTTTCATTTGAATTATCTGGGTGATGACAACCTGCTGCGTTGAGTGCGCATCGGTTGCCCAACGCGAATCAGCCTGCATATGAAGGGGAAGATGTGCTCATTGAGCGCCTGTTGCTTGAGATATGAATAGGCTGGAATATTTGAGAAATTATTCGCACGCGCCAGTAAGCCTACATTTGTGAATATTTCTTTCAGGAGCACCTGAGAAATGGAATGATGGTATGTCTCTTTGGGTTGGAAATGATTCATTCACATCCTATCTTAAATCGGATCTCCACACAAAGTTCAAGAAAATTGCTTTCGTAAAGGTCGTCAATACAACACAATACAGAACAAGGATCAATATATTCCCAGATTATTCCTCGCAAAATGTAAGTACTGCATACCTCCTCTTGCTAATTCTAGAGTCTGTTTCATAAAATTTAACACTCTGATTCGCGTCAGCAACATTTTCACCACTGAAATACAAAGCACTGCTATAAATTGCGTTTCAGGAAAATCAAGTTACGATTAAGCACGCTATAGATCATTAAGCTCTATTTAAATTTAAATAGGAGTACTGAGCAGAAGAGTATTAGAAGTACCGAACTCAAATTTATAGAAGATTTGAAATACTTGTTGAGAACTAATATGACGAAATATCAATACACGTATCAATAAATGACACGACACGAGGCCAGTTCAGTGAGTCATCATGTAGCTTTCAGTGACGATGCACGCTACCTAAATGAGTTTTGTTGTTCGCAGCTAAGAGTGAATTGCCGTCAGTGAACTATTCAACGCAGTGTTTCATTGTTCCTGCATCGAAATCGTTACTCGGGTCGCTTCTGTCTCCGGTAGTGAGTATTGACAACTAGAAATGACAGTTTGATGTGTTCCTGCATACTTAAGTGGGTACAGTAAAACAATAAATGATCCTGAAAACCAACCTGTGACATTTATCGCTATCCTTTTAATGAACTCAAGACATCAATTTGGATCAAAAGCATCCTCACCGACAGTGTTTTGAGCCCTGCCGACTTTTATCATTTTCTCAGACTGCATTTTGAGTTGTTTCAGCGCTTGCCATCTTCTCCGACTGTGATTTGAGTTCTGCCAACGTTTTCGATCATCTCTGACAGTGCCATGAGTCTTGCCAAACTTTTACAAACTTCACCAACTGCTGTTTGAGTCTTGTGCATATTAATTGATCCAAATGTATTTGTTCTTCATTGCTAAAGCAGTACTTTGATGGATGAGCGTGTGTGATATAGCGGGTTAGATATGCACGGCATTTTCCAATATAGTGAAGGTGCTAGTGCATTTCCTATTTACAGAAGCGAACGTGCAGCCTTTAATTTGCATTGCGAACTGCAAGTCAGCAACTCCATTATCAAACCACACGGTCATAGAGCGAGCAAAGAAGCTCTTTTAGCTGTGGTAGGTTTCAATGGTGAAAATCAACCAATCAGAAAACCATTCCAACACAGCATGCTGCAATGAAATATATTTTGGTCTAATCACTGAACTGTAGCAGTGACGTTGTGTACTGTCAGAGGAACTGATGTTAAACGTCATAAAGAGGTCAATTTCGTCATCTGCTGTACATGAACTGCCAATGTAAAGCAGCCTTTATCGGCTGACAGGTCGATGTGAATAGAAATTTGTATAGAAAAGCGAGTGCAAAGGACCGATTTATATTTTTTAAATCAAAGTCATCAAAGTCATAGTAAAAGTCAAAACACGAGGCCTTTCGTCCGCTCTAAGTCGTGTGTTGACGGGGAACTGGTGTTAATCACACGAGCATAACTTGATAACTTGCATTGTGAGACACGGACAATAACATGGACCGTAAGTGTGTCCCGATAGTGAAACCGATTTGTTACATTTTCTACCTGTCGTGCTCCGGCTGGTTCGCCCAAGAATAAACTTCCGGTTTCTGCTCATTCTTAAGTTGTATATCAATTTGAGCGCACTTTCAGTAGCAAGTACATTGGCAGAACGGAAGGATCCTTGGGTGAACGGGTTAAGGAACATGCACCCAAATGGTTGTTGGAGGGGAGGAGTGCTCCTTCTCGATTCAAGTCTTTGCCCGAGAGCTCTATTGCTCGCCACTTGCTTGCCAACGGATGTGACCTCTCAGATGTCAGACAGCGCTTTAAGATTTTGTGTAGATTACACTGGCAGATCACGTGCTGTACAGCGACGACGAAATTGACCTCTTTATGACCTTTAACGTCAGTTCTTCTGATAGTAGACCAAAATATATTTCATTGCAGCATGCTGTGTTGGAATGGTTTTCTGATTGGTTGATTTTCACCATTGAAACCTACCACAGCTAAAAGAGCTTCTTTGCTCGCTCTATGATCCTGTGGTTTGATAATGGAGTTGCTGACTTGCAGTTCGCAATGCAAATTAAAGGCTGCACGTTCGCTTCTGTAAATGGGAAATGCACTAGCACCTCCACTATATTGGAAAATGCCGTGCATATCTAACCCGCTATATCACACACGCTCATCCATCAAAGTACTGCTTTAGCAATGAAGAACAAATACATTTGGATCAATTAATATGCACAAGACTCAAAGCATAGAGTAAGTATATTAGGTAGAGTGGTAGCTCCGTATTTATTAAATCCCCAATGTGTATACACTTTCGATTTTATTAAATGAACTCAAAGGAGATACAGTCGGAATTGTTTCAAAATGTGAGATATACACATTTATGCAACTTTGAAGAAATTACAACGGAATTGACTGATCATGATAGCAAAAACAGAAGGAAATGATATTATTTTACAGATTGTTCGTGTCATGACAGTCTTGGAGAGGTAATATTTGTTAAATTCAGTGGCGTCGCGTGCTCCATGACCATAGGCCTTCACTTGGCATTGGAATACTATTTCTATACCAGACATTTTTTTATGTTACAACATTAATTTTCATAAAAGCTGAATTTTTAATAACAATTTTCCGTACATTTTTTAATGTCAAGTGAAAGTGCACATGAGAAGTGATTGCTCATGTCGCTTTACCACCTTACTCAAGGAGCTGAGATCACTATATCCCCTCTCTGTCCAGACCACATTTTCTCGAGAAAAAAGCAGGCAAGGCCAACAGTTTCTTGTGTTTCTCACGGCCGGTCAGCCATTCACATGTTTGAAATTTTGATGCATTAAAATGTCTTGTGTATTTCTTATTTCTTTCTCTGTGAGAACTTTCAATTTCATATCAGGTGTTGGCCTACTTTGCGCAAGATCAAGCAAGCTTGCTTGACGACTATCATCTTTTCAGTATATTCCCTTCGGACGAAAGGTTATGACCTCATCTGCAGTACTAAACATAACGTCACATCAATCACATCAGGTGCCAGAGAGGGCTTTAAGATTCTGTGTAGATCCGATATCAGAAGTGGAGGCTTTGGCCATTCAAGCGATTGCTCCTGACCTGTGCGTCCAGAAGCAGTTTGTGATTAGCCTTGGGTTGCCATGGCAATAGCATTGATTGCTGTCCACCTACCGTCCTTGTCTCACACTGCATGTAATTAAGTTATGTTCCTGTGATTAACACCAGTTTCCCGTCAACACACAACCTAGAGCGGACGAAAGGCCTCGTGTTTTGACTTTAACTTTCATTTTTCTTAAAATATATGAATCGGTCCTTTGCACTTGGTTTTCTATAAAATTTATGCAGCGGGTCACATTTCTTCGTGAATGGAAATGTTGACTGGATTTGCTTGAAATACCATGCAGTGTACACGTACTTCGAGACTTCAATACATGGCATTTCCTATGTAATCGTTCGGTTCCTAGCAAGGCCCGTCGTAAAGCGAGACGGTCGCTATATCAAGGAGTTGCTATATCGAGACTTCAATATCTGAGATTTCCTACCCAATCATTCTGTTCCTAGGAAGACCGGTCGTTTTGACTGTATCTTTACAATGATAGGACGAATGTAATCTCAACTTATTTCATCAAGAATTGATGACGCAATATAGGCCTACATTAGAAGTGAATATATACCGAAATCAACCAAAGTGTTGCAAGCATTCCAATTTTGAAATAGCTCTCACGACAAAAGTATTGCGCCAAATTTATTGCCCAAATTCTGTCAAAAGTTGCATAATATGTAAAAAGTAGGCGATTGGAAGTCTTGTTGTAATTGCTTGGAATCTTGGTTTCCATAGCTTTATTATCATATTATGCTTGTTTCGTGATAGCGCCTGCCTACACTGTAAATCGCTCAATACCAATCACATACGAAGGATGCATGCCAAAATAGTTTTTTGGTATATTTGTGTATTCTCTTGGTATATAGTTGTATGCTTTTCGTATGTTATTTCAAATGTGGTATGCTTTACATACTAAAGCCATACCAGCACAATGTTAAAAGAAAGCATCAATCATCTCCAAAGTATCTTGATTTAAGGCCTTTTGTCAATAAAGATCACACTAATGTTACTACTGTTCTGTAAGTAGTGAAATAATGACATTCAAGAGTCACGCTTTCAATACTGAATTCGATTTTAATTCACGTAAGTCCAAGGCATTTCATGAATAATCAATAAATATTCAACCATCAACAATTATGCATTATGTAATTTTGAAATTAAGCATGTTATCAATCCAAAATAAAAACACATTATAATTCATGAACGCAAAAATAGTTATGTTTGAGATATATAAGTCAACATGATAGCACGAAAGATTTCGCTTGAATGAACTGATGTTTATCAACTTGGCTCACAAAGTAGAACTAACTAAAAAGTTGCTAGTCAAGTAGCAGCGACGACAATCTCGTGGAGCATATAATTCACAATGCATCTAATTTAGTTGAATATCAATCTATCAACCAAAACATATACGCGACTGGCAATTTGACAGTAGTATGTAATACATATATTTTTTGCTATGTGACTTAAAGCTGCACATACCAAATACATACAAGAGGCATACGAATAAGGATGAATTTGCATCGGGTCTCGTATATAAAACATACCAACAACTTGTATTTCAGTGTAAAACAGCCAATCACAGATTGAATAGTTTGTATCGCTACATGCCAATCACATACGAAAGTAAGTGAGATTTCGTATGCAAAACATACCAAATCTCTGTAAACATGCAAGAATCTCGTATCAGATGTTAGTTTCAAATTGTATGTGATTTTCGTATCCAGCGATTTACAGTGTATAGTTGAATTCATTGAAATACATGAACCATTGATTGCCCTCTCCCTCCAACGTTTCATGATCCACGGTTTCATTACTTCATGACACCTCAGCATGCATCATTTGAAAAGATCGCTTCATACCATATGTTCTCATATTCTGCACATTATGAAAGCGCATTCGCATTTATTTTTCTCATTCATCGATGCCCTTATTGACTTGCGAATTTCGATGTCAAACGTTTTATCACCCAAAAAATGATTGAAAATAAAAGTTCTGAGATTTTGTCAAATTGTCCTCCCAGCTACACCTGACAACATTACATTAAGTTGGTAGCAGTAATGATATACATGCATTAATTAACCCTTAAGATACAAAGGGGTGATTATTTTGTTCACCTCCACTATATATTTTAGATTTTTCTTTAGACAAGACAGATCTGTGTCATGATACTTATTGACTTTTCCTTTATCAGTATAAAGAAGAAATTATTGGAAAAATAATTCATAATTTTGCATTTTTTATAGTGATAAAATAGTCATTTTGAATTTAAACGCAAGCAACATTTTCGACTGAAAAAACGGATTCATGAAACATGTTTTGTTTTACATGAAATTCATATAACAATAGTCAATTATTAAAATATGTTTCATAACATCATTGCATTATCAATATTTTGTAGCGCATTATCAACGTATTACAACTTTGAATCAATCGTATTTTGGTGTCCAATATCTATAGTAAGTTTCAACAGTCAATTCACAGAATCTTCTTTATTCCGTGTTTTCCGCAAATTGGCAAGTTACAAGCTGCACATTTCGAGGCTGTCAGATTCGCATCGCGAGGACGTTTGCCCTCTTGAATGCATTTGCAACGTCGGAGTCTTTCACTTGAAGCCTCAACTTCTTGCCGTCGAACAGCACGAGGACTTGGTTGCCCTGTATATCGGGACAAATTCTCAACTATGTTCGTGGGAAGTCCAAATGGTCTGTCAAGTCGCAACACCATTTCTTCTTTCACCAATTCATCAGCTAGACTCATAAGAGATGTGCGCCTCATAGTGCGTGGATTGTTATTTCCTGCTGTTGGATGATGAATATTGAAGATATTTTGCACATTTATAGCCGTAACATCAAGAATGCAAAATTGCAGTTGATACTAAAAAAGAACACTCAATCAGATTCAATACAAATCAATCTCAATCAATACCCGGCTTGCTAGACGGTATAGTTTAAGCGGTATAGTTAAACTAGGTGAAAAGAAGGAAGACTGAATGGAAGGCAAGCCTCCAATTAATCACTTAAACGATGATCATCATGGCGAAGCCTTGCTACAGATGACCACACAGCATCAATTAGATGATGACTGGATCAACCTTCAGCAATCACGTCTTGTAACCGAACTTCAGAAATTTCGTATTTTCTTGTTTTATTTCTTCCAAAGTCTCCACGTCTCTTCCAAGTTCAACCACAAACATTTTCATTTAGTAAAATGTCATCACACTAAACCATTAAATTAATGTACATTCAATGTGTTCATGATCGAAGGCTCGGCCGAAACTAGTGGTCAAAACACAAAACTCAATCCCAAGTTTAAATAAATGAATGAATTCAAGTAAACGTAGTGCATTCTTTGTATTTTGTGCTGACAATCTATGGGCCAAAATTCTTATTGGGCCCATGAGAAGTGTGGTATTATTACAATAATTGTAATTAGTAGCCAGTACATGTATTACGTCATAAATTTTTCTTTTAATTTAACCTACACTGACATACTGACTAATTGAAGATCTTTGATTTGATTATGATTGAGTTCCTCATAGCAAAGCAATTGTTTTCATATTATCATTCAGAAATATAAACAAACTTGATAAATATTATAGCTGCGCAGCAAGTGCATGCTGAAACATATTTAGGATGCGAAATCGGAATGAATTTATTTTTGGATAAATGTCGGCTATCGCAGGAAGTTAAGGGTGCGAAGATAACTGCGAAGATATTAAATATACGGAATACATAAAAATTCAATCTGCACAAATGCAACAAAATACAAGCAACAAAATGTAAGCTTACAGTAGATACAATATGTATGAATTTTCAATACGCGGTATTGTCAAACCAAGCTAAGATAGCTAATAATCATAAGTATTTCATTTTTGAAACATTCTGTGAATCCAGTGGAAATTTGATTAAATATCAGAACTTTATGCTCTTATCCTGTAGCTCTCTTGAGATTCAAATCAAAACATTGATTTTTGTTACTTTATCTGTATATATTCATCATTAATACACTGTAAACCGTAGACCGACAATTATCCTACAAAATTACTGGCAAAATCAACCGACGATCGTCACATCCAATATCCTGCGACATCTGCCGAATTTGTAGGTTCTCCACCGACATCGAAACAGATGCTTTGTATGCAAATTAACTAAACAAAAATTGTTGAATGTTGATCGATTTTTTCGATTAGTGATTGCCTGACTTTTGGGCAATCTGTATTATTGTGTGGTAAAGTCATGATTTATTTTGACATAATTCAATTAATTACATACATTTTTGATAAAATTTAAGCCATAATTCATTGCAATTCATTTTGTCGCTTTTGTCAGATATTGTAGTAGCTCAGTGGCAATCATCCTACAAGAACTAACAATGACCGACAAAATAGATTTTGTAGAATAAATGTATGTCAATTGTCAGTCAACGGTTTACAGTGCAGTGGAAATTTGATAAAATATCAGAACATTATGCTTTTATCCTGTAGCTCTCTTGAGATTCAAATCAAAATATTGATTTTTGTTACTTGATCTGTATATATTCAGCATTAATAGAAAACCCAAGTTTAGTATCACTTACCCAATGTCGACCGAAAACCCAAGGTCCAACCTTGATGACCAATCATTGATTTCTTCATCACGGGATCTCTTTAGCAATCTAATCATTTCAGCTTTCGTGATGTAGACACCCTTTGAAGAAATAGAATTCTTCATGAATATGAAAATTGCATACGAAAAATTCCACAAAGATAAAAGATACACTTCCCTGCTTTGTGGGGTTCAGATAATCGTTGATTTCTTGATTAACTTGAGATATTTTGTCATCAACAGTGCATCTTTATTCAAACCTCTTTGCATCGATTTCAGTTGTATTGGAGAGAGCCAATATTCGGAAGATATGTAGTTGTTTCAAGACCTCAGTCCAGTCCGGAAATGGAGCTTTGTGAAATAGAAGTTTTGGGTTTGCATCCATCAATCAATCTGTTATTATGTAAGTATATCCAATCTATTCACTTTTTCAATCCCAATTGTCACAAACTAAAACAGTAGTGTTGAGAAGTCTCGAATTGGTATCCAATTTTCGAGATTCCTCATTCGAATTTTTTTTAGATATCTACAAGGATTCAAATATAGTTCGATAATTTGAATTGTATTTTGCTTTGGCAACATCTGAAATTGAAAACTTTGATATCATTGATTTTAGATTGTTTGCAAAGGAAAATACCGTTTGCACTGCCATTATTTCTGAACAAATGGCTTGGTAAATAATATATGGTTTCAGCTAACTTAGCGGAATGCCGACCTACCATAAATCCCGATAAGCGGAAAGCTCTATTACCAAAACGCGCAAATACTGGAAACCCACTTACCAGAGACCCACTTGCTGGAGGCCCACTTACCAGAGACCCACTTACTGAAGGCCCACTTACCAGAGACCCATTTGCTGGAGGCCCACTTCCTTGAAAACCCACTTTGTTGAGTGTCTCATGTATTGTCTCTTTTTTTATATTTATTGCAACAAATGAAATTCTTTATATTCCAAATCAAGCAGTTTCTTTCTATTTTGCGACATCCTGCTTGCGCTGGCCTCAAAATTATGGTTTTGTTCAAAGTTGTTTTCATTGATGTAGCAGAAACAAGTAGCCTAAAAGGTGTAGCAAGAGTCAATGAGTGCTTGCACTTTTCAGCTGCAATCCTGATGAAAGGTGCTAATAGCAATCGAAAAATTGAAGTAATTTCAAAGAAGGATCATTCATTTCCCTTCGCTTGTTACCAAGTTTATAATTCATCAATTTATTTACGAAATGATGGTTACCTATCAACATAATAGGCCGACAAAATAAACTGTCTCTTAGTGGATCTCCAATAGTTGGGGTTTCCGCTAAGTGGACTTCCGTTCAGGTAGGGTAAAGTCTAATATTTATTGTTATCAGCCATAATCACGTGATTTTGCCTTGATTGGACATCTTGCTGTCAATGATTGATATCAAAGCAACGAAATAATGCAAAATATGTGATTCTGTCTTGATCAAACCACTGTCATTGAATGATATCGAAGTGGATGAATAATTCAAAATAAGTGGCTCTGTTTCAGGGTTGTCTTTTTGCCGGCAAACTGGTGAACTGAGTGGCAAAATCCCGGTAAAACCGACAAAACTGATTTTCAGACGGCTAAAACTAAAATTCTGAAGAATCAATCTATTTCTTCATGAAAAGTTGAAGCATTATGACGCATGCGGGTTTGCGGACTGCAAATCTTATCTCGCAGACCAGAACATAATGAATGCTGCAAATCACATTCATTCTGTAATAGATGATATCAGTTTTTATCACAAACGACAGGCGATGCTGCCTTTGTTTCCAATTGCTCTGCCCTTTAGAACAAGTGTAGACTTCAGCACCACGTTGGTCCATTTAATAGAAATTGAAAAATAATACTTCCGAAATTATCATCAAATGAATGCTCCTTTAGGTGAGAAAATGTGATTTCGCTAAATCTAAAAAATGAAAATAAATATGGGTCATTCCACGACGATTCAACTAATGGCATGTGGCACTAAGTCTCAGATTTTGCTGATTTTTGGATATATGTTTGCTTTACCATAGAAAAACACCAAATCTAGAATATTAGCTTCCAATTTTGAATATAGCGGGATCTAGAGCTATTTTTAGAAATTTATTTTTTTCTCCAAATTTTTGAAATTCTCAAAATTTGAAATTTTACGCTGCTGTAACTTTTCTCTATATGTTCGCCACTCAACCAAACTTTACATGCAGCATTAGTTTGGTATAAATGAATTCCTGTATGAATTTCAACGGGTAACTGGCATGTAGAACGGAGCTACATTGCTCCGAAGATGGTAAAAAATTTGGCTGCGCGAAAAAACACAAAACATTTATACTTATCTCACAACTTTCTGTATTCTTGTTACCCGTAATAACCACGATAATTGTGCTGCTGTATATCAGTGTGTTTCACATCTGTGATCTTAAGCGGTAACCAGAATACAGAGAGCTACACCAGGTGTTCAAAAGTCGTGTTTTTTCAAAAAATGCCGGAAATGGTTTTATTTCAAACTGGGCTAGCTTTTTTCTCTATGCCAGTTTTGACTCCAAATTGATGCTGAAACTCAGGAACATGCTCAATTACTTGCAGAAGAAATTTGATCAGGTAACCGACAGTTAAAGTGGCATAAATTGGCCAATTTTGATTTTGCACATTTTTTCAATATTTGATGTCAATATTATATAATTAGTATCGAAAAGTACTTGTAAACGTTAAGTTGGTGTGCGATAAGAAATTATTCCCCTTGATAGATATTATATGTGAAACTTCAATATATTGCAATAGAGCCAAATACGACTTTCGAAGTTCGAGTTTTGTTGGACTAGACATGCTTTATCAATCGACATTGTACTTTTGAATAGTGAAGTTTCTCCGAAATGCTCAGGATCGATTTATCTTACTGTTTTCTGAAGTAATTAATTATTTTCAGTAATTTCAACTTTTCTAATGGAGAAACATTCACAATAAATCGTAGAAACGGAAACTGCATTAATTTCATGTTGTGATTTTGTAAATGGCCTTTGACTCGCACAGTATCGCAGAATGTTTCCTGAGCGAAGCGCACGAACCATCAATATTAATCTATAGACCCTAAAAAATCAATTAATGTATTGTCGACAGAATTTCGAACTTCATTTTCCTGATCTTTTCCTGGTAGCAGCAACATTTTCCCAGGTATCGCTGTTGGTAAGCATGATACTACTGATTGGTAAGCATAATCAGTCAAGGATCTCATATACAGGCTTCCCTTCTGAATTTTTAAATGGTAGTGAGAATCTCTCACCTGCCCTTCACTCATCATATTTGAGATCGCTATGCACTTAGCGAACCGCTATTATTAAATCATACCTGAAAAATAGTTCAGACTTTTCATATGGAAATGCAGGCTTGTTTAGGTGAGAGACATAAATATTTCACGACAACGACTGGCTGACTGAATTTCATGCAATTTTGCATTTGTAATTGAGCTACTAATTATTTCAAGTATTCACTTACGTAAATCGAAATTATAAAGTGAAGACTTCCCAATGAGTAGAAGCAGACGTGCACAAATATTTTAGGTATCATAATCAATATCCCATGTCAACCATTGCTTACGTTTGATATTAACAATTGCTGTTGTTGATCCCTCTGATTCATAAATCACTCATACGATTGAATGTAAGCAGATTATTCCTGTTCATGGAAAAATTAAACCAGATCAATTTTCAAGCCTTTCATAAAACTGCACACTATACAAAAGTAACTCAAGATTATATGTTTCATGGAAGGAAAAGAACCTAAAGCGGGATTCTACCCATCATTTCAAAAGTAATGCAAAATGTAATGCTTTTTCATATATTTGATAATAAAAAGGCATGCGAGTACATTTCATTCTTGTGCAAGTAACAATTTAATTATATTCTTGTTCATTAAGACCATGTGCTTGGGTTACATATAACCACATTAATGTGATCATGACGTGATCAATTTAGAATGCTGTTGAAAAACCTCAGAACGGAATGGAGAGGCCTCTCATGATCAATATTTTCACAATATCATAATACTAAAATATTTATATCATTTGTTGTTGTTTATAAGTTGAAATTATTGAAATAATGTTATTTTTTTCAGTTTTTCTACGCACATAATAATTTTAACTTATAAACAACAACAAATTATATCAAGGTTTTTCTTTGCCAAATCAGTAGAAATAACAAAAAAGTATTAATATGTATTATATTAAGAGGCCTATTGTTCTCAATTTGAGGTTTATCCATTCAATCGTGTAATCAAAAATTCATTTCCTGTATGAAGGATCTTTCAATGCTAACTGATTGATGATCATGGTAATTGGTCCTCTGAACATTGAAATAAGCATAACAATCTTGGTATTCTAAAATTTAAATTTAGTTTTTCCTTCTCCATTGTATCTCGTAATGAAAATGTCCAACATATTATTCAAAATTGCCGAAAATTATGACTCAAGATTTAATAGTTTTCAGCTGTTAAGAAATAACATAGAAAATTTCATTTTAACTAAAAACTGCAATCTGCGTCCCATTGGATTACGATGTGTTTTCTTTGATCCTGTCTGACAAGAAGAGGAGCTCACTAGAACTCGGCAGACGTGCAGATTCGTATCAGGTACAGGTTTTACATCATTCTATGAAAGTTTCATTTTCAGGTTCGTTCCCTGCAGATGCTCGTCCTGCAAAATATTGTTTTCGCACTTCCCTATTGTACTGTTGCGGAAGCAGCAAATTGATTTATTTGTATCTATTTTCAGTGGTGATTAATCAATTGTAAAGTCAAACTCTGCTTCATTGTCTTTCAGATCGGCGCAAAGAGTCTACAGTGCCCAAAAATGCTTTACAAGAATTCAAGGCATCGACCATTCTTGGTTGTGCGAGGGAGTGCAGCCTGCTTGGAGAAAGGTGCAAATCATTTGTCTACGAAGGAAAGATGTGTCGATTCAGCTCGACAGTCGAAGGAGAATATGATTCACATCCCGGTCTTTAATAAGTGTCATGCGACATTCAAATAACTCAATCTGATGTCCGATATCGGTCTTATCATACACTGTAAACTGTAGAGTGCGAAAGCTGACTGATTTTGAATGCGAAACCGATGTACAAAATGAGAATAACAAAATGTACGAAAACACTATTGTTCGTGTTGATGCACTACGTGTTTACCATTGGATGATAAAGATAAACCAATAGGAAAGCCAATCGCCTTCGAAGTGCATCAACACGAACAATTGTGCTTTCGCACATTTTCTATTCTCCTTTTGTACACAGGTTTCGTAAGTAGCTTCGGCATCGTACAGTTTACAGTGTAGAGATCAGATATCCATGCTTTTCTCTTCTCTGTGTCTATAGAGGACGATAGATAACTATGATGGCACCAGCCTGGACTCTGACAGCGAGTCTAGTTCACATACTTCTCTGTCTTAAATTAAAGATAATTTTGGCATAGCAGGAGAAATGTCACTTGCTTGAATGAAACTGAAGACGGCAGAGTTGGAAGCGGGCCCGGGCATCAAATATCTAGCACCCGGGTCGATATTTATGATGCCTAAAATCAATAATATTCCCTCATTTGGTCATTGGAATTCTCTGAATTAATGATGGCCTATCAGCAATAAATGAAAACTGAACGATTGATACTTAGCAAGTGACATTTCTCTGGAATTTTGGTCTCAAGAGTCGATTGAATATTTAACTTCTGACTTAGTGACTTCACTTTTTGAAACACGCGTCATCAGTGTTTTCGTTTTCTCTGCTTGAACAGACCTGAATATAGCTTGCAGTAATAGGCAGCTATCAGTGCATCAGATGAGATCTAAATTAAATGTGACAGACAAGCACGTTATAATTGCACACTCTTGTTTAAAACAAATGAAAATGGATGTATTATATGTTTAAAAATTCACCTTACTCTACAACAGTAATCAATTTGCTTATAGATGGTGCAGAGGCCCTATAGCATGCAATCAGGCAGAGCAATTAACCACCTACAAGACACGCCTTATCTCTCTCCCAGAAGACAAACACTTCATCTCATTGGGCTCTATCAGAACACACTCAAATACCGACATCCAACACACAGCACACAACTCACACATTTCTCTCTATTCTCAAGACATTTATTCTCTAAATATGCATTCAACCTGGATTTATACGAAAGGCTGAAGTCACTCAAGATATTCGTTACTACCGTACCAGCCTACGCTCATATCATTATATCATTGTCTTCTTCCATCTCTTATACAAATATCAACTCTTTATTCTCTAATTAGTTTGTGATACATCGATTATATATCACAGCTACAAGTCACTAAGTGAACACACTATGTAGGTACTGAATCTGGGCTAGTCGCTCACTGAGACGATCGCAAGATGCACCCACGAGCCCTATCAGTTTACGCTTCTCCGTCATGTACTAGGATATGGCAACTAGCTCAGAGGCGCGATCAAGAAAGGTGATCGTGAGGTCCGCATCACAAACCTGATGCTATTTGAAGTCTTAAGTCTCTATGAGCATCCTTGAAAGTCTACATCACTACTCCATATTAAGGATTATTAGAGTTACTCTATCTGTCTTGCTGTTACAGTGCGTTGTCGTCATGTATAGCTTAACAAGTACTCGGACAAAGTACACAAGCTATATAGTAATTTACAGGCTACGACGCACATCGACTTTGCGGAGCGAGAGCACAATAGTGGATTCTCAAGATCGCGAGAAGCATTATGATAGTGCTAGACACTAACTGACAGGTTGTGGATACACAGGACTATCATTGAAGTCGTGGGTGGATGACAGGAGAGAGAGTCTTATGTAATATCTTTCAGTGAGCGAGACGTTCAACATATCATGAATTATTCTGATTTTGTGATTCAGTTACATTCGGAGTTGAGAGAGTACAGCTTGTAGATGGCATGACTCTTATCAGGTACTATTCTACAGTGCAGTGTCTTTGTTCAGGCTAGAGGAGAGAGGGAGATTCGTTACATCATGAACACGTCTATACTGGCTTAGACATGAACCGAAGTTATACGAGATATGTAGCATCGACAGAAGGACACACTGCATCTGATGACTGGTAGCAGGTCTTCAGCATAGATTTGCAGGGTCAGTATGCAGTCATCTCACATGGACATAGCCTTTCTTTGTATGACTGATCACTATTACTCAGTGATCCAATTAGATAGATACGTTCACATAGAGGAACAATTGATAAGGAACACACGCAGCATGACAGCAATCACGTTGAGAGAGCTATTGGTGGATATGGAGTAGTCTAGTCTTTTAAAGGTAGACATTTGGAGTAGATATTTATGAGGGGATTAGCAATTGGCGATTTTCAAGGGTTTACATATATACTTAGTGCTTCACAATATTTGCGAACAAGACGATGGTGAGATGTATAGAGTGAGAGGCGTCTACGCATCACTGTGTGTGCTCAAAATGACACATAGGTACTGAGAGGATGACACATGTATTACTCAACTGGAAAGGTAAGCAGATAGCTTATGAGACAATGGCATCACATACGTAACTTAGGTTGGTGTAGTGACTCTATATGACACAGAGGGAGAAATACTCAGAGTACTGTAGAAGATGGACAATTAAGGAGATGATGGCAGTGTGCACGATAGATCGATGTGAAGTGGTGTTAAGTAGAGTGAAGGCACATTCGGGACAGATCAACACACGATGTGTTTTATAGAGCATAGGGGGATGTTTCTAGGTCAAGAATGTGAGGATTAATAGTAGAAGTAGATACTCTATATCATGAATGACTGTATAGGAGTACAACACGGTTCAAATATTAGTTTTATAGTTTGATGGTGGATTCTACGGGTGAACAATGATAATTGGGGTAGAAAGAACACTAGGGGGTACTTTCACATGTGTCTGGACTGGTTGGACGACAGGGCGTACATGGGACAATGAGACACACACTTTACATAAATCGTGTTTTAGAGTGACATTGATAATAGTTTTAGACAGACACAGAGTACATAGGGCACGGTTGTGTAATAGGGTGTGATGGTATCTGTTGGAGGGTAGAAGCGAAGATGGTATGGTGGAGTTAAATTTATATAGTGATTTTGAATAATGTGGACATATGGAAGATGTGAGTTACTTGCTAGATATTGGTGGTTTGTGTTATGGATGTGATCATTAGTCACGATAGCTATGTGTGTGTAAGATATGTTATATTGTGTGGTTAGAATATGGAATATGATGTGGGCATTTAAGTACTGAAATGACACAATATGTAAGTACAAATTTATTGATGGTGTACATTATTGCTGGAGGGAGTTGATGGGAGGAGACAGGTTGGGGGTATGATTTTTAAGTTTTGTTGAGATGTTGTCTCTTTTTCAGGTCTTGTTTGGTTATGATTAAGTAAATGTCTGTGTAATTGTGTATTTCGGCAATTAACTTAATATGGAGTAGTTGTATTGGATAATATGTACAATAGGGTTGTTTAGGATGTACACATTTTTAGTTTTGATAGATTGATTGGAATATTTTTAGGAGATATCTATGTGTGAATATTGTTGTGATTTATTTGAGTGTATATGTTGTGGGGGTGGTTATGGACACAATTGGGGGGATAGATGTAGGGCCGTATGTTTGCGGAAAGTGGATCTGTACAAGGCTTAGGGCAGGAGTTTGGTGTATTTTACAGGGTATAAGGTGTGGGTGTTTTGTTGTTGTATGGAGAGGGTTGGGTGGGAAATTAATGATGTTTTAGATAATAAGAGAATTATTAAAGTAAGTATGATAGAGTTAAGTTGAAATGAAGTATATTAAGTGAAATGAATTAAATTTATAAATATAATTTAATTTCAAAATAGTAATAATAAGATTTATTAACTTTAGTAATGTAATGTTAATTAAAGATCTCCACTCCCTTTCCATCCCTTCACCCGTTCTGCATTTTTATCCAACTTCCCCTTCCTTCTCTCCTATTCACTTTCCTATTCTACATTTTCCTCCCTAAATCTCTCCATTTTCCTATTTTCCCCCATCACCTTACTATCTTCACTTTCATCTTCGCGTTCTCATTCGTACTTTCCATCAAACAGATCATTCCTCTTTCCTTCTACTTTGCCTACTTTCCCTTCACCCCACTCAATTCTCCCTCCCTTTCCCCTTCGCTTTCCCTTCACAATCCCCTTCCCTCTCCATTCCTTCCTATCACCTATGATTCCACTCCTTTCCTTTCTCTTTCGCTTCCTCTCTCCCTTCCATATTCCCACTGTTGCTTCTGATTCAACAACATAACATCTTCCTATTCTTCCTACTTTTTCCCGATTTTTCCAATTTTCCTTACCTACGCCACGCTTCTCCTTCCTCCCTTTCCCTCCTTCTCATTTCCCTGATTTCCTTTCCGTGCTCCTCCATTTTCCCTAATTCTCACCCCTCTTCTCTCCCACCACTTTTCCTTCTTTCCTCCTCTTTGCGTTTCAAACCAGCTTCGCTCTTCTACTGTATGCTTCTTCGATGCCTTCCATCATTTTCCTTTCCTTTTCCTCCCCCCCTTTCGCCCTCCTCCTTTCTGTACATTACTCTTCTCTTTTCCCCTTTTCCTTCACCTAATTTCATCACTGCCCCGCTATCCATACCCCTTTTTTCCATTCGCCACACTCTTCCATTTCCCTCCAATCCTTTCCCCCCCCATTCATTTCCCTCTCCTCCTTTTCCTCTCCTTCTCTAGCCCCCTAACTCGCTTCTCTCCTCCTCCCCGTTACCTTCATTCCTATTCTGGCCCTTTTCTACATACCTCCCCTTCCATTCCCTTTCCTTCTCTTGCCTTTCTGCTAACTCTTTATTTCCTTCAGCTCCGTACTTCCCCCCTATTCCCTTCTTCTTCCATTTACTCACAGCTTTTCTCTTCCTCCTCCTCCATTTAACTATTCGTCCAGACATTCACTTCCTTCCTTCCTCGCTTCACTCCATTTCCTCAAACGTCTCCCTTTTCTCTTACCATTCCTCATTCGCCTTTCCTTCCCCTTTTTTCACCTTTCCACACTTCGACTATCCATCTTCCTTCCTTCCTATTCATCCATTCCTCTTTCCTTCCAATACACTCCTTACACTTTCCTAAACTCGGCTTCCTATCCTATCTTCCTCTTCTTTACAACTTCACTTTCCCATTCCCGTCTCCCTACCCCTTTTTCTTCTTCCGATATCCACCCTTCACTTCCCTTTCTCTCCGCTCGTTTCTGGACTTTCCACCCTTTTTCTCTTCTATCTATCTTCCCCCCAACTTCTTTCTCGTTTTCCGCTACCTTTTCAAGGCTTTCCTTTACGCTCACCCTTCCCCTTCCTTCCCCCTTCATACCTTCCTTAAACCCCCACTCTTCGCTATTTCCTTTCCTTTCAACTCTCCAATCTCCTTTACCTCACTAAAAATTTCATCATTCCTCTTCCCCCTAGCTGATTTCATCCTTTTCCATTCCCTTTCCTTTCCATATCTAAGACCGAACTCTTCCTTTTCCATTCATGCTTTCCCTCCCCACACTTCATACTTTTCATCTTCCCTTCTCCCCACCATTTATAACTCTCCACACCTCCCATCTGTAACCACCTTCCCTATTCCTCTTCCCCCGATTTCCACTTTCGACTGTCTTTCCAATCAGTCTCCCATTCCCCAATCATCAACTTTTCAAATATCTATTATTACTGCAATTAAACAATGGGCCTCTTCTTCAGTCCCATCTAATTGATTTTGTGGAGCTTCGATGTGTTTGCTTATGACGATTTGGCTGGAAAGCATGATACATGTAATTTAACCCATCAAATGCAGCTGTGATTTCTCTACATTTTTCGTATTATGTCATTAAATATAGCTTGAAACATCACGAAACATGAATATTTTCACATGTAGAATGGATGCGAGTCATTTCGGATCGAATTCGAAAATGGATGGCATGTATTATACGAGTATGCCTATGCCGATACAACTTTATTGTAAGCCTCCTACATTGAATTAGTAATATTGTAATATTAAGAATAATATCGATAATTATTCCAAGATATTTAGGCCACGGGATCCGGGATTCGGGAGTGCAGCTCATTGTCATCATCGATTTTGTTAATCGAACGTGGGAAGTTTGATTGAGATCTATTTTATTGCCACACATCGCTCTGCGATCGGGACAGCGGTGTACAAGTGGTTCGTTTATTCGGTTACATACTGCTTTATAAGATTATATGAAAGCCAATTATGCTAGCCGCAGTTTACGATAATGGTTTATGAATAAGAATTAAACAACATGCACATAGGGTCTTTTGCATTTTCTAAATGCAAATTTGCAGATCGAATTTGAAGATATCCCCTGGGAAATGATGCAAACTAGAACTTAGAACATTTCTGCGTTAAAAAGTCATTTTTGAAAATTTTGCACGTCAGGTCCTTTGCTGATTCACCGACGATATTGTGAAAATG